>CAIGQQ010037375.1:0-25222 GCA_903798035.1 Danio albolineatus | reverse complement strand
AACTCAACTATTGGGTTACATTAATAACCCAACGTTTTTTAGAGTGTAGGAAAGACAAATACTATGGAAGTCAATGGTTACAGGTTTCCATCTTTCTACAGAACATCTTCTTTTCAGAAGTGTTCAGAAGAAGAAAACTCTAAACAGATTTGGAAGAAGCAAACGGTGAGTAACAGAATTTTTATTTTCAGCCGAACTATCCTTTTGAACACAAACAGGGGAAGGAGATAAGATGGCAATGGTATGTCTGTGGTCTGTATGTCTGTGACTGCGGCGCGGATATAAACTGAGCGAGTGACTGAACTGCAGCCTCAGAGGAGCATTAGCGATGTGACATTTATGACACAGTGACACTAGATCTCTCTCTGGTCCAGTACAGCACCCTTCACTCCTTATTTCTGTCATCTTCTGTCTTACTCTTTCGTTTTTAGGAAAGTAAAATTCTGAAGTGCATTCTCTTTTCTTGATAGTTTCTCCTAGACTGCAATCAAATCAAATGGAGAGCAAATCGAGGCTCACGTATCTTGCTTTTTCAATAAAATTGAACTGACAGGTCTCAAAATATTTTTCACACTTTACAATATGGTTTCATTAGTTGATGTATTTGCTAACATTACATTTTATGTATACTTGCAGCTTTTATTAATCATAGTTCAATATTTACTAATGCATTATTAACATCATCACATCAGTTAATGGATTGTGAGTTAACATGAACTAACAATGAACAACTGTATCTTTAATAATTAACATGAACAAACATTCATTCATTCATTCATTTTCTTTTCGGCTTAGTCCCTTTATTAATCCGGGTTCGCCACAGCGGAATGAACCGCCAACTTATCCAGCATTTGTTTTACGCAGCGGATGCCCTTTCAGCCACAACCCATCTCTGGGAAACACATCCACACATTGTCATTCACACACATACACTACGGACAATTTAGCTTACCCAATTCACCTGTACCGCATGTCTTTGGACTGTGGGGGAAACCGGAGCACCCGGAGGAAACCCACGCAACCACGGGGAGAACATGCAAACTCCACACAGAAATGCCAACTGGCCCAGCCGGGGATCGAACCAGCGACCTTCTTGCTGTGAGGCGAATGTGCTAACCACTCGGCCACCGTGGCGCCAACATGAACAAACATGTTACTAAATTAAAACAAACTAACTAACCAACTACCTAACTAACAGTCTCACTTAACTAATACAACCTTATTGTAAAGTGTTACCTTAAAATTATGCTAGTTTGAATAGGGCTGGGTGGTCTTGGTAAGAACTGACATTGCGATATTTTATCTTTTTATTGGGAAATTGAGTATGCTGTAATTTCACTAGAGGAGGTGTATAGCTCTATTTGGAAATTATCCATAATTTTACATTTACTTTAGGATGAATTTTGAGAGTGCATCTGCATAAAATATGATAAGCCAATCACAAGCATTGATTTAAATTAGAGCAAAAATACAAATGAAAAACAACAACAACAGTGTTTTCTGCTTCTTTCTATGCTAGCAGCATTCAGGTGCACAATTTGTATAATAAAATGTAAAATAATATAAATAAAATGTTTCTTAAAATTACAAACGTAATTATTTCTTTGGCTGAGTGCTTTAAAATAAATTGAAATGCTTACATAATCACAGGACTTAAATCACATACATGTACAGAAAACACCATAAATGTTTTGGTAACTTTTGGTTATACTTAAATAAGTCACATGTGTTTTCAACTGTGGCTCCTGGTCAGCTATAGTCTCGTTTGCAATATACAGTATTGTGCACAGCCCTATTGAAAACTATAACGTAGATATTTCATTCATTCATTTTCTTTTCGGCTTAGTCCCTTTATTAATCAGTGGTCGCCACAGCTGAATGAACCACCAACTTATCCAGCATATGTTTTATGCAGCAGATGCCCTTGCAGCTGCAATCCATCACTGGGAAACATCCATACACTTTCATTGACACACATACACTACAGAAAGTTTAGCTTACCCAAAAGAAGAAACCCACACGAACACGAGGAGAACATGCAAACTCCACACAGAAATGCCAACTGACCCAGCCGAGGCTCAAACCAGCGACCTTCTTGCTATGAGGCATCAGTGCTACCCACTGCGCCACATAGATATTTCATTATGAAATATTATAGATTCTTTCAATACTAAACCGAAATCCATTCAAATTATGTGTCTATACTCTTTTACATCAATCTTTATTCCGTTTCACACATTGAACCTGGAAAATTACCTTAAAATGTCCAGATAACGATAATGACAGATAACAAAAATGCTCTTTCAAGCCCCCCACAGTGTTTGCATTGGTAGGATACTATTCGCACACAGTGCCCTGATTATTGTTAAATCCTAGTCAATCATGTCAGTCATTGGAAATGACCTTTAAACACTGCATATTTACTTCATTTGACTGCATGGGAAGTGTTTAGATTGTTGTTTGTCCACGTTTTCCATCAGCCCCTTGTTCAAGAGAATAAACCACGGGATCACTTATGTTTCTTAGTACGCTTTTAAAGAGCTGTTCTTGCTGTGAATAATTGTGTTTATGTCTAATCATTAATTGAGATATTGTAGGAAATATCGCTAAAGAAGTTGTTGATGCTTAAATGTAGCCGAGAGCTCTATTATGTTAAGCTGTAAATGACCAAACAGTTACAGTGCATTTTTTTTTCCCTCTTGCCTTTCTAGCATGACTGCAAATATTATAAGAGATTCTTAATTAGATAAACAAAGCTTTCTTAGCTACACAAAGGAAATCGCTCAAAATATACTGTATGTATACATTTATTTATACTTTAGCCACCTTTTTTCTCCGCCAAATAACATTATTCAATAATATCAAGTGGCATACATCAGTGTTTCGCAGCCCTGTTCCTGGAGGCACACCAACAGTACATATTTTGGATGTCTCCCTTATCTGGCCCATTAACTTCAGGTTTTGAAGTCTCTTCTTATGTTCTGGTGAGTTGATTCAGGTGTGTTTGATTAGGAAAAGGTTGGAAATGTGTTCTCTTGGTGTATAAAGGTGTGCCTGTGTGTAAAGTATATTATTATTATTATTATTATTATTATTATTATTATTATTATTATTACCAATACTGTAATTATTTGATAAAAATATAAAATGTAAATATAAAATATAAAAATATACAAATAATTAAAAAAACTAGTAAAATAATGCAAAATAACTAATAAACAGCTGTTTTGATTACATTTTAAAATGCTTTTTAAATGTTAAAATTTAGAGCTGAATCTTCTGAATATTTATTCCAGTTGACTTTCTCAAACGCACTTGTACACAGCACCTTATAACATTTACGATGCAATTCTTCTCCTTACGCATTCGTACACAGCACCTTATAACAACATACAATGCAATACTTCCTACACATTTGTACACAGCACCTTATAACCTGTATATTTATAACAAATCTGTACATACATTTAAACATCCAGATCTTTTTGGACTGACTGCATCTCTGTATAATATCTATCGTCTTTTTTTTCACATTTATTCTGTATTGTCACTTAATGTACACTGGAAGCTTCTGTAGCCAAAGCAAATTCCTTGCGTGTGAAGCACACTTGGCATTAAAACTGATTCTGATTCTGACAGTGTCTAAATATAATTTCAATATGCTGATTTAGTGTTCAGTTTCTTAGTATTTTCATTGACTAAGTTTACATGGACATCAGTAATCGAATTAATCTGAGTAAGACAATCCCTTATCTGGCCCATTACTTCAGATTTTGGAGACTCTTCTTATATCCTGATGAGTTGATTTGAGGTGTGTTTGATTAGGAAGAGATTGAAAATGTATACTGTTTGTGTGCCTTCAGGAGCAGGGTTAGGAAACTCTGGCCTACAAATCCCAAAGTCATCTTTGTTTGGCAGACATTGAGCCTCAACTTACAGCTGAACACTTCGAAACACGCCTCAACTCTTTGTTCGCTCAAAAACGAATCTTTACCTGACCCACTTGTCCTTTTATTCCAGCAACCGCCGCCCATCTGTCTGTTTAGTCTTATTTTGTTGTCTCTCTTCATTCTACAATTGCAAACTTTTGTATCCTCTTCATTCAGCCTCTCATTTTCTCTTCCCAATGCGGCGGAGAGCTCAGGTGGCTTTGGGAACATTATTTGAATAAAGGTTGACCGTGAGAGCCCGGACTGAATGGGAGGAAAAGAAGGGAGATAAAGGGCAGAAATAAACGTGTGTAACTAGAGGAGAGCGAGGACTCCTTTTTATTTCCTCCCCTTCTTTCTTCCTCTTTCTCTCGTTCCTTCTCTCCGGAGACGAGGCTTTAGAACTGTGTGGAAATCAATCACTTTACTCTTTCAGTCTGCTTTCCTTTCTCTTCTTTCATCTTCCTCTCTCGTTTTTTTTTGTGTGTGTGTGTGCTTGCATCTTCTTTCTCAGTCCACGTCTATGCTCTATTCAAAGTGTATTTGTGTAGTAAGCATGATTAGGCGACAGACTGTGGCGTTATCTGTTTAAATAACACCGTCGGTAGATTCCTCCTTGTGGGTTTCACCAGTGTGTGGTTAAAAGTTCAGTCATTTAATGGTTGATTTAACCCATCAGTGTATGTGTAATCCTCTGTTTGATTTAACAGGTTAGTTTAACCCGGGCTTTGTTCTACAGAGAGCTCTCTCTGCGTGTTGCCTGAGGGCAGAGTAGTCACTGTCAGACGCTTAGCGAAGAGCATTATACTAAATGTCCAACATGCTTTAACAGCTATGGATATGATTTCATGTGAGTTCTGAAATTTGGCATGGGTTTGATATTTTTTGTTCCCGTTGAGTCTAAAATGCTCACCGATATTCGCATGCTAACTTATAAGGACTTGAATGGTCTTGTTCCAAAATAGTTGTCTGAGCTTTTAATCCCTTACACCACTGCCTGTGCTTTATGATCTAATGCTGGTCTTTTAACTGTTCAGGCAACGTGGCAAAGATCTTTGGTGACTAAATTGTGCAAAGCAAATTGTGAGGTGTTGAATTTCTGGTGTAAGCCCCTGTAGAGTTATAGTGTTAAAATCCAAGTGTACATTTACTGTTTTAACACTGATGTGGGTTAAATCGTGACTTTAACAGTGTGCATTTCTGGTGCTGCCTTTCCATACTCCTCATTGGTGTTAACTGCACATACGGGAACTTGAAGTCAAACTCAATACGGTCAACAATTATATACTCTGCTGAAGTGTATATATTCAAATGTTTTAAAAGTGTAACTTACGCACTGGGCTGGTGGGACTCAAATATATACCTCAGATATACCTCGTTTTTATACTCTAAGAGTAAAATATTTTACACCGCAGAGGTGTATATATTCGACACTTTTGAAAGTGTAACCTGGACACTTGGCTGGTGTTGATCGTTTCTTTCCTGTCTGCAACCCTTTCATGAAGTCATCTGGTGAGATACTCTGTTAAAAACGGTACTAGGACGGTATCCTGTGTTAGCTGTGGCTACATGTTTATTTACTGCTGAATGATCTAGACAAGGCCCCTTTTTCTTTTGTCACGTTTTCTCCTGTTTAATGGATAGTTAAGGAGTGTAGAATTGTTATATTATTTACATAACTTTATTTTTCGCTTGAGGTAAGAGATCCAATATTAGGTAGCGTACTTTAGTTTGTTGTTTTGGCCTTTTCTTCCCTTATATTTAATTTTGATATTGGAAATATTTGTTTAATAAATCTGTAACCCCTTTTTGACAACTTGGCCTCTGTGTGTGTGCTTGGGGAAGCAGGAATGGGGACTCCGGGTGACCTCTTTTAATAGCTTCCGCTACGTAACACTCATATGGCTACCAGAAAAGTGTTAAATTCAACATCTGTGGTGTAAAATGTACACTGTCAAATTTGCTGTGTGGAATTTCATTTAAATAAGTCATAAGTCATTATTAAATCATCATAAATTACCATCAAATTTAAACAAATCATCACTTAAATGTTACTCTTTCAGGGTAGCTTTTATGGTATCGTTTGAAAAAGTGACCTTAAATCAACTTTTTTTTTATTATAAATGCTTTGTTTTTTGTGTAGTGTTTTATGCATATATCCTTGTATGTCTTATACCTCTGTACGTTTTAAATATATGTAAAGCTCTTTACTGTTATTATTATTATTATTAGTAGTAGTATTAATAATGTAATTATTTGATCAAAAATGCGTACTAGTATTGCAAAACACTGTTATTTAAAATAGCTGGTTTGATTTTGATTTTAAAATGCTTTTTAAATGTTAAAATTTAAAGCTGAATATTCTGAAACTTTACTCCAGTTGACAGTTTCCATCAGATATCATTTCAATATGCTGATTTAGAGCTCAGTTTCTTAATATTATCAATGACTATGTTTACATGGACATCAGTAATAGAAAATATGCGCCTTAATCTGAAAAAGGCAATAATATGATTTACATGAGTTGCTTTTTGAGTGTTCCTGTCTTGATCCCGTTTAACATGTAATAATTTGCACACATTTTGATTAATGTCATTGCGTCACCATGCTATCCCCATATTTCCTCTGGAGTTTCATGTCATTTCGGGCGTTTCATTTTGATATTGTCGACTTTTACTGCAGTTTGGTGTTTCACTTTCTTTCAGGAACATTTCATGCATGCTTGTGACAAACGAGATATTGGATGTGAGTATGAACTGCTGGAAGAGTGTTGTTTGAATTTGATATTACACATCGTATGGGAAAAAACCCTCCACATTTTGTGATACACGTGTGTAACACAGGGATGTGACTCTGACAACTGAGGTGTGGATCCAAATGCAGATGTCAGGTAAGCAATGGTCAACAGGAGTAAACAGATGCATAAAGACAGTCCAGAAACGTGGTCGAGAACAGGCGAAGAGTCAAAAGGCTGGCGGCAGGCAGGGATAAACAGGTTAGCAAGGTGAAGGTAGCAACACGGGAAAACAAGACCAAGGAAACGCGTTGTAATATCACATGAAGTAAACAACACTCAGCAACAGTGAATGTTTATGTGTGGATTAAATTGTCTGTGCCTCAGTAGTGAGTGGCTTCAGCTGGGAGTCTCTAATCAGTGGTGACTTGGAGCAGGTGAGTGTGTGTGTTGCATGACTGGGGATGTAGTTCATAAAATGGCAGATATTTAGTTCTTAAGTGATAGTGTGTGTACCAGCTGGTGATCGTGACAACGTGACTCTGGTCCTTCACTTACTCGGTAGGTGCAGAGAATAGTGTCAAACAGCTGTGTGTGTATGGACTATCCTGTCACAAAATGCGGCGAACATCCTACACATCAGTAATAATTTGATCGCTGTGTTTACGTGTCTGTACTGCACTTCAATAATGCGACTAAAATCACAGTTAAAGTTCAAATTCTTAAAAATTACTGATAATTAAAACTGTTGATGTATGTGAAAAGTTTATATGCAAAAAGAGATTACTCAATTTTTAGACAACACCCTTTTATTTTCAGAAATCATGTTTTTAATGGTGTTTATTGAAAAGTACAATACATATAAAAAAAAAGTTTTGTAACATTCATAAATTAATGTTTTATATTGTGTACTGACAAGTACAATCGCTAAAATTAAAATAAAACATTATTTTACAGTCAATCTGATTGTGTTAATGAACTCCATAATTTGAACACATTCATTATTAGACATGTTGTTATATACAACATTATCACAGGATGTGGCTCTTGGTGGTGGGGAAAAAAGCAAGGAAGTCAATTAAATAAAAAATCCATTATGTTTTAGCTCACAATACTGTATTGATATTCTCATGCTAAGAATCAAAATCTTTTATGTGTTTTGAGGGATAAAAGATGAAAGATTTAGAAATACTGTGGCATGTCACAGTTTATAAATATTGTCAAAACTATAAACTACTATATTCACACACTTTTGTATATATTTCTCTTCTAAAAGATCTGTAGTACTGTAGTTTATCAGAGATTGGTTTATTGTGTAATAAGTTTGTTATATAGTCCATGCTGAAGAATTTGCTGTGTTATTTTGCCTTGAACTTTACTATAGTGGTGGTTGTCATGCATTTCTATTTTGAGCCTTTCAGTCTTTTGCTCTGTCTCTCTTTCTCACTCTTTCTCTCCATCCTTGGTCACACTTTACAATAAGGTTCATTAGTTAATGTTAATTAATGCATATACTAACATGCACAAACAATGAACAATACATTTACTACAGTATTTGTTCATGTTAGTTAACGTTAGTTAATGAAAATACAGTTGTTCATTGTTAGTTCATGTTAACTCACAGTGCATTAACTAATGTTAACAAGCATGGACTTGGATGTTAATAATGCATTAGTAAATGTTCAATTATGGTTAATAAATGCTGTACAAGTGTTGTTCATGATTAGTTCATGTTAGTAAATGCATTAACTAATGAACCTTATTGTAAAGTGTTGCCCAGTTCTTGTTTATGTTGTATTCCAAATATAATGTTGTTCTGCATACTATCATCTTGTCAAGGTCAGAAATTTAATTAGGGCCAATATTTGCCTCCTGAAACCCATTTACAGGGGCATTGTTTAATCTTAATAAAGGAATTTTTAAGAATTTCCTCA
The DNA here is from genome assembly GCA_903798035.1 of Danio albolineatus. NCBI lineage: Eukaryota > Metazoa > Chordata > Actinopteri > Cypriniformes > Danionidae > Danio > Danio albolineatus. Next base: position 16,625 of record CAIGQQ010037375.1, on the reverse strand, counting down.
GTAATTGTATCTTTGTTGTCCTGTTCTGTGAAACATTTATTAAAAGGAAATCATTAGCATGGAAAATAAGTATTGAACATGTCACTATTTTTCTCAAAAACACATTTCTAAAGGTGCTGTTATCTTGAAATTTTTCACCAGATGTTGATAGATACGAAATCCATATATGCAAAGAAAAAACAAATCTAATTAGTTTACAAATGAAGTGAAATGAAATTGAAATGAAATGACAAAGTGAAAAAATATTGAACACATAAAGAAAGGGACGTATAGAAAGGCAGTGAAAGCCCAGACAGCAGCTGAAATCTCTTAGTTGTTATTCAGGAACGATTAGCGGCTCAGTTTAACATCTACTTTAGCAGGATGATGAAGATGAAACCAGAGTGGACATTTCAGCAAGACAATGATCCAAAACACAGCCAAGGTAACTCTCAAATGCTTTCAAAGAAAGTTAATCAAGCTATAGAACGGCCCAGCCAAATACATGACTTAAATCCAATTGAAAATACAAATTAAAGATCAGATTTGACAGATGAAACCAACACTCTGTTGAAGTCTATAAAAAAAAAACTCACACCTGAGCAATTCATTCTTCACATGAGAGACATCTTTAAGCTACCATTAACAAAAAAGCTTTTTTATATAAAGTAGTAAATACATTTCAGTAGTTTTCAGTACAAATTTTCCAGATTTTTAAAATTTATTTATTTATTTATTTTATTTAGTTTTATTTCTATGTTTGTACTGTTTGGCTTTTTACCAAAAATCTGATTTAATTCCAGCAGCCCCTTTAGAAATATTATTCCCAGGAAAAAAAAACACGATGTGTTCAATACTTACAGTATTTTTCCCAGTGCATATGAAGGCAGAAATCATAATAGTCAATTATTGTTCTTGATATTGTATTATCAATCATCAAGTGTGATTATAGTGTTATAAAAAATCAATCTACAAAGCACTGTATAAAGGATTTTTGCATGTGAAAAAAAGATACATGACATATTTCCCAGAAAAACAACATGTCCGTGTAATTAATCTTTGTATTTTAGTAGATTGTTTAGAATGAGAACTTTCACGAGCTGACAAACTCAACACAACTCTGCCATTTTCAGCTGTGACTAATATAAATTGCCAGCCAGTTTTTAAAATTCCTCCTATATTGCTCTGCACATAGAAAAAAAAACAATCATCTAAAAATAAATCTGATGCAACCTGACGGGGTGCAGTTGACATGTTTCTTTCATTTTCGCATTCGACTTGAGTTGTGACAGCAGTAATGACCTAATTTAATTTGGCAGGGATGTTTTTTTTCTGCCCCTTATCTTCAATTTGTTGGGTTGAATTTGTTGAAGCATTTTTGCCACAAGCCTCCATTTAGTTCCCCTTCTCTCATTGCTCTTCAACCGTGTGTATCTCTTCATTCTTTCCTTGTTCTCACAATCTTCTGGTGCACTTTCTCTCCATACATCATGATATGTCCCAGTTCTGACGGGGGCCCTCGAGGGCCAGTCCCTTAATGAATGTGAGTGCCACATGAATATTTCATGCGCCTTGTTCCTGTTTACTTAATGACAGCTCTAATTCAAAGGCCCATTGATTAAAATTTCATTTTATTTTTTGTTAGATGTTTTCTTGTTTCTTTCTTATTTGCTAAAGCTGGGCTTTGTTTGTCTGCATAAGCAGCGTCTTTAAAAGAGAACGAGCGAAAGATTTCGAAAAGTGGATACTGTATTTCAACTTTGATGCATGTTTCGTGCTGTGCAAATGTTTGTGTATTAGCTCAGCGATAGTTTATTGTACAGTATTTCGGCTTGTCCTCATTTTTCTGTTGTTTTGTTCTTTGTCTGCTTTCTCTCGCTGTTCTTCTTCTCTCATGAGACACAAATACACCGCTGCAACAATTTCTTTATCAGAGAGACGGAGAGAGCGAGTGCAGACGCACCTCAGCGTGATTGTTCTGCTTGTTCTCTCTGACACACTCTTCATTTTGCTCCAAGATCTTTCATTCTCCTTCTTGCCTCTTAGAGTCTTGTTTTTGCAGTCCCCGTGTTTTTGATTTACTTGCTTTCTTGTGGTCAGCGGCTGGCGGTTGTAACCTCGCTCTTCAGAAGGTTTTGAAGTAGCTATTTGTGCTCCGTGCGTGCTTTTTAAAGACAACAGCTGAATCAGATCAGCGGCCCTCTGTGTTTTCCTTCATCTTTGATTTCAAGTCTCTTTTTCCATCTGTCCTCCACTAATCTCCGAATCATTTTTTTTTTCCTCCTCTCTGATCCTGTCCGTCCCTCTATCATTTACAACATCCGAATTTCTTGCCTTTACATCTTCCACCTGCAGTCGTTCCTTCAGATATTCCCTCATTTCTCACTCCATCCCAGCTCGTGTCCCCTGGTAGACTCGACATGTAAAAATGAAAGCAAGTGAAGTGTAAGAAAAAAGGAAGACTTCTCCATCTCTCCTCATTTCTTCAATTCTGTTAGTAACTTTTGCCAGAGGACAATTTTGTAGCGGTTCTCATAAAATGTTAAAACAAAGTATTGTCATATTTAATCAAAGTATTTGTCATTCTGTATGTCTATCAGTTTAGTCTTAGCCTCAGGCTACATTTACATGACAACGATGTAGCCAAATGCTGAAAAGCTTTTCCTTGCAAAACTTTTCACTTTACACAGTGTTTTCAAAACAATTTACATTTTTGAATGTAGGCTGTTTCTGAATACGTCCCACTATACAGTATATGTTTCTAGAGATCGCAAATTATGTCGCCAGATTAATGTATGGCTGCATTTCATCTTTAAAACAAATGCTATGGGTGATGACGCCGCTCTTTTTCCGCACTTACCAGCTGACTGCTTGCCTCCGTATGGACCGTTCGTATCAGTTTGATTATCAGTTTGTCCTGTGGCTCACTGTATACGTCGGCAGACCACAATGACGGGGTTCGAGTCTGGTGAAGAACGGTTTCAAAAAACAAGCTGGACAAAAAAAGAAGCCAAAAAATAAAATATACAAGTAAATAGCAGGGTGAGAATTGTGGTAGAATCTGAAAAGGTGGTAAAAATCAGGCGTGGGCTTTTCTTTTTCTGGATTGCTTTATAAAACTATCGGCTGGGATTTCTGAAGTGGGTGAGCAGGTCAATCAGTGCTTTTGAAAACACTATTGGTTGGGGTGTCCAAACTCAGTCCCAGAGGGCCGGTGTCCTGCAAAGTTTAGTTTCAACCCCAATCAGACACACCTGGGCTAGCTAATCAAGCTCTTATTAGGCTTTCTAGAAACATCTTTGCAGGTGTGTTGAGGCAAGTTGGAGATAAAATCTGCAGGACACCGGCCCTCCAGGTCCGAGCTTGGACATGCCTGGGTTAGGGGAAGGAGGAGAGTAGGTCAGTCGATCGGTTAGTCTGTCAGTCAGTCAGTTGACAGTGACCTCTGGTGTGTTTATGCAAGAAGAGCAGGCGTGAATGGCACTCGCGTGAGAAATTTGAGATCTCAAAAAGCAAACACAGCGACCTCTGGTGGATTTGCGAAAACAAAAACTGCAAAAAAAGTACCTCCTAGGACATATTTGACGATCTCCAGAAATGTATACAGCGGAATGTTTTCAGAATGAGCCTGGGTTTGATCTGTTACATTTTTGTGAAAACGACCAAAAAACCTGTATTACGTATGCAGAGCTACTTCTATCCTCATCTTAGTAAACCGTACCTGCAGGGAAGTGATGATGTGCAGTCGGCAGCTCGCCAATGATGTGTATGTAGAATTTGTTGTGTGTACAAGATACATCATTGTGTCTGGTTGTAATGTTAGTTAATGTAAACACGCGAAAACAAGAGCCTTTAAAAACAATGACATCCTGCACATACATAAAGTAGTTTGTGTTAAGGGAGGTGTAGATTAAAGGCAAGCACACAACAATGTCGGAGTACATTGTAGTGTTGTTGCTTAAGTGTTTGCTAATGCTTCAAGTGTGTATTTAAGGCAACTACAAAGTTTTTTTTTCAATAAAATATCAATTCTTAGGCACAAAAATGCCGTTGTTGTTAAATGAACAAGCAAATTTAAAAAAAGAAAAGAGTTTCCAGTTAATGTGCTGAAAAAGTTGTGCAAACGGCTCCTCAGATTTCATACCAGACACATTAAAAAGTGAGAGGAAAAAGTGTTAAAGAAGCTGTCTGGCCAGCATGTAAAGCAATCAATTACATTTTTTGTTCAATGTAATGTTTAAATCAGTGTCCCTACAATAGCAGACGGGCACGCAACCAATAAATCATTCATTCAAGAACGTCAACTTCAACTGTCAAGGCTCTATTTTGTGAACTGAAGGTGCTTTTGACAATCCTCTGTTTAGAATGTCTTATGCATAAGTCACAAACAATGAGAAACCCTTCAAAGTCAAGATGTGATTGGATGATGTGTCGCTTTTTCTAAAAAGTTCACCTGGAAAGAAAAGCCATGGAAGAAAGAAAGCCATTGTGTTTACAGCTGCGACAACAAGCTCTTATCGGTATCAAATAAACAATACGTTTTCAAAAGCATGTAAAGTTCACCGCTGAGACCCTTGACATCTGAAGATGACGTTCTTGAATGAATGATTCATTGGAAGTGCTTCTCTCTGCTATCGGTGCGACATCAACTTGACATTTTTACACCTCTAAACATTACGCAGAACAAACAAACTGTGATTGGATGCTTTGCATGTTGGTCAGACGGGCTGATGAAAGCTAAGATGTCAGTTTGAAGATTTGGCTACCGAGACCCCTGTTTGTCTTCAGCAGAGCACAAAAAGGTGACATTTTAATGAATGTTCTGATTGCTGTTTTTTTATGTATTAGTTCTCATGGAGACTGAGGCTTTCAGACTTTCCCTGCTACAATCAGACTGAGGTAGTTTGTTTTGAGAGTGAATCTCTCAGACACTGATTTGTGAAATGGATCGTCTTGAGTCATCAAATGATGACTCAGAAGAACAACTTGTTCACAAACATAGCCTGTGTGTTCAGTGAACAGGCAAAATAGGTGAGCTACTTAAGATTTTTGGAGAGTAACTGCCTAAATAGATGGAATACACTACATGACATATTGTAAGACTAGGCATTGCAGAAACATGAGTTGTTGCTAGGAGATGCGTGACCAATGAAACTGTATATTTAAAACTACTAAATTTGTAAAGTATGTTTGATTTTTATTTTGACTAGATGGATATAATCACACTATACCCATCATACACTATACATTTATTTTTCTTGATAATCTACACTAATCCCTAAGTCTGAGTCTGACTTTCAGCAACTAGTGACAGTGACTGTGTTTAAGTGCAGGTTCACATTAAGAGATCACCCAAAAATGAATGTCATCATTTACTCTGTTCACATGTTCCAAACCTTTTGGCTGCAACATTGGCTCATTCTGAAAATGTAGCCCTTTATACATTTCTGGAGATCACGAATTGTGTAGCCAGAAGTACATATGGCTGCACTTTGTCTTTAAAACGAATGCTATGGGGTGGCGCTGTTCCTTTTTGCGCTTACCAGCTGAGCGCTAATGTATGGTCGGTTTTCCAGCTGTTACCAGTTTGTCTAGAAGCTCTCCATGAACGTAGGCAGACTTGAGATGCAGAGAGGAGTTGACCATGACAGGGTTTGAGTCTGGCGAAGAACGGTTGCAGAAGGGGGGTAAGACAAAAACAGAAGCCAAAAAATAAAATAAACAAGTAAATAACAGGGCAAGAATGTGATAAGATCTGAAAACGTGGTGAAAATCAGAGGAAAACTTTTCTTTTTTGGGATTACAACACTGTTGGTTGGGTTTAGGGAAGGTGGTGGGCTGGTCAATCTGTGCTTTTGAATACACTGGTTGGGTTTAGGGAATGAGGAGTGTGGGTCAGTCAGTTGACAGCGGCCTCTGGTGGATTTACGCAAGAAGAGCAGGCACGAATGGCACTCGCGAGTTAAATTTGAGGTCTAAAAAGCGTACACAGTGGCCTCTGATGTATTTGTGAAAAAAAAATGCAAAAAACAACCTTTGAGGATGGGTAAGCAGTGTGTAAATTATTCATTTTTGGGCGAAGTATCCTTTTAAGCTGATTATGCTTAATAAGCTGATTTTAATGTCATGTAAATGCTGTACCTGGAGTTCAAAAACGGCTTAAACGAAACACTATTGGAACAGGTAACTCAACGCCCCAATTTTGTGTTGCACGTAAACACCTTTATCAGCATTCTAGCAGTTTTTTCATACTGTATGCGCATGTTTGATTATGCTGGTAAGCAGGGGTGCCGCTGGCCAGTACGGGAATAGCGAAGAAGGGGGGTGTCATGGATGAAAGTGAAGAAATATGAAGAGCAGGAGAGGGGTGGTCGTGAATGTCACGAAAGAAAGTGAGCGAGGTGGAGGGAAGTTGGGAGGTGAGAGATTGGGGGATCCCTAATAGTTACTTTAGGGGGCCCAAAACGATGTGGGCCCTTAGAATCATCCTAACTACCCCCCACACTCCCCAGAGACGCACCTGCTTGCAAGGTACACATCACAAATGGGGATTTTTACCCACGAATTTCACCAAGACTATCCACTACCACCAGTCCTTATTGTAGAGACACATCTAGTTTGAGTGGGCACTTCTAGACTGGTGAGGCAGTAATATTTTGTACACTCAATACAAAAAAAAACACAGTGTCCAAATCACACAGGACACATTTTTTTTGTCCTATTTAAAGTCTGCTAGCTCTAATATTACAATTCAAGGAAATGATGGCAAAAATTTTTCCAAATGTGTTCTGCAGAAGTAAGTTCAAACGGCACAAGGGTGAGCAAATGATGACAGAAATTTCAATTTCCGCTGAATTATTCCTTTAAGGGTGTGTGAGAGCAAGTGATTTGAAGACTTGTCAGGCAGTCTTTTGCCGTGGAGAGGAATGGACAGAGAGCAGAGAGATGAGAGGGTGTCAGGCTCACTTCACTCAAAAGCAATTGATGGTCGTTTACTTACTAACAACCTCAATGAAGCATTCGCTGTCCCTCGCTTCCTCTCTTATTTCTTTCAATTTCTGTCCATCCATCCGCTCACTCCATCCCTCAGGACGGAAAGTTTGTCCTCCCGATATTTTGAGCATCTCTCCATCGCTCTCTCCCCTGCTGAATTTATTTGCCTTCGCATCGTATCGACTCTAAATTGAATTCTTTTCTTTTGGCCCATCCTATCTCCGCCTGCAACCCTTTGAAGTGTTTTTATGCTGTCACTGCTTTTCCTTTAGAATATGTCATGAATGAAAGTAGCATAAAAGTGAGGGTGTGTGTTCGTGAATTTGTGTGTGTGTGAGTGATAACAGTCTGCATACCCATTTACATAAAGCTGTTCTGAAGTTCAGAGAACTTTGAAGCCCTAGACTAGCTTCAGAGCACTACTTGCAGTCACAATCAACCCCCTCACCGTGTGTGTGTCGTAGGAGAGCTGGTAATACTGGGGTATGTGAGCCCATGCTGCGTTAGTGTCACACTGGTGAACAGTTTGTTGCCAAGCAACTCCGCTGTGTACTGCCTCGAGTATATCGCTAGCTGCTGTATAAATGCTGCTGAATTGACCAGCTTATACTAATCTCAGCCCACTTACTGATTAAGCATGATGAAACGGTGAGCTCTTATTGGAGCGTGTTGTGGTACACATTTTGAGAGTCTGTGTTCATGGTATTCATTTGTCTACTAAGACATCAAACCAAAGGGGTTCAAAAAAAAAAAGAAAGCTCTTTTAGTGTGTTTTCAGTTTTTTTTTTTTGCTAACCAGAGTTGATTTGATATTAGTGTGAACTCTTTGGCACATCTTTGAACCATTCTTGGGTCCAGCTATAAAGGGCGATCTGTGGGATGCTTCATGTGAACTTTAGTGTGTTTCACTCTTATTGTTAAGGCAATCCTACTAAATCGTGGAAGTAAGCCAGCATTGATGGCATCTGTGTCCGCTTGTGTATATATCTGTGTATGCTCTCTTGCCTTAGCGATAAGTGGGAAGGAATCAATGCAAACACAAAGATCATTTCTCCTTGGCTCTGCAGAAACTGACTTTGGCGGACAGCTTGGATGATCTTTGGATTGCATTTTTGTGGCAGACAGAGGCAAGTGGTTTTTGTGTTCATTCCTTAGAATCAAACCTAAAAGTTCTGCAAAAACAAATGTGATTTGAGCTGTTCTTTCTGTTTGGGCACCTTCTTCCTCATTGTTATTACATTGGCAACATGGCTACATGGCTGTTGTTTGATGATGCAGACTTTCTGTAGTAAAAACATAATGCTTTGGGGTGGAAAGATGGTTCAAACTGTGGTTTGTACCAGGAAGTTTGAAATCACCCTCAGAAACCATAAACATACTAATTATTTCAGTTATGCTATGGTCATAATTACTGTTGTTAATCAGTTTTATATTTTAAAGTCGAAATGCAGCCATTTTAATAGAGCTTTTTGCAATCTGGAATTTTTTAGTGAGATGTCAAGCTGGGAAACTGGTTTGGCTTGAAGTTAACTTGAAGCCAGTAGGGCAGTGAACTACTGTTGAATCGATAGTTTAATTTGAGATGCCGACTAAGTAAACAATCCAACCTTTAATAGAACAATAGCTGAGTACTTGACATAACCCGAATACTTTCTTAGTGTCAGATTTGGCCTGCCTGCATGTTGATTCTGGCTGCCTTTAGGTGGTTTGGTGCATAACTGCTAAGGTCCTGACATAACAAGCAGATGGTTGGGGTTCGGCCAATGTCAGGCCGTCATTGAATGCTGGTCAGCTTAGTTTTTGCAGTGTTCTGCACCGTCGGTACTAGACGGACCCTGTCGGGGGCTTTTTGGCCAATTGAGCATGTAAAGCACCGTCAGTGAGAGCGACAACTCTGACTGACTTTTCAGTTTAGCATACAAACCTACTGTATGCTTGATATTGAAAGTGATCAGAGAGTTTAAGATGACACAAACAAAAGCCTTTCTTAAGTCCCTTTACCTGGGAATTTGAATGTGCCATCTAGAATGTGATTAAGATTATTACGCAAACACTGCTTTGTTTACTGTTTGTGTATCTGCAGTGCTAGTTTTTCAAATGACAGATTCAGACGATCAATGACTGATGGTATACTGTTATTTTATATGCGTTCACTATTCAGCAAGTTTGTCCTCCTGATTGATCAACTTCAGATAAATCATTAGATTGGCTTGTTCGACCACTTATACCTCACCATTTCAAGCCTCTCACACGGTACAAGTCATGGCCGCATAAGCATCAATGATTTCCATTCGACATATCCCAATGGGAAAAACAATCACACAGTGCATGACGATGTAGAAAGAGCACCATGCACCACTTCCTCTCTGTATATGCGTGTTCTTGTGATGTGTCTAAATTCCAAATAATTAAATTGGGGTCAGCAAAAAATGTTGTAAATTGTACTGAAAATGTACTGAACCATAATGCTCAGTGGAAACAAGGGACCTGGTATACATAAAACAAAATCAAAGAATGATTTTCAAACAAAATCTGGCTGAAACAATGTTCATTCTGAGTTTGCTTCTTGAATTCAAAACAGCTCACCAAAGCAACCATTTTAGGGAGTTCGCTCTGGCTCCTAATCACCTTTGAGCTACTATTGGTCTGTGATCATTATGCCATCAGTGGGCATGTTCTGGTACTCCCCCTTCTTTGATGTGTGATTTAATTTCTCATTCCACAGAGGTTAAACAGGAAAACAACATCCAAAGCAACAACACTAGCCACATGAATACACTGAAAGTAGCAGAGCCGGTACAGATGTATCCGCACCTGCATGATTACTTGCGAAGTAATTTTAAAGACTCAGAGAGGGTCAAGATGAGCCCCCAGGATGAGACAGCCATTCGTTTTCTTTCCTGTCTCTGTGACAAAATAGAAAACAATGCAGATGTGATGCACCCCGGTGGCCCTCATGGAAAAACCTGTTTGCCAAACATTTATGAAATTCTTCTCTCTCACCACTGTTGTGTTTAGGGGTACATGCGAGCAGCGTGACACATTTACAACCCTGCCTACTGCAGCGTGGGGGTGTTGGAGTGTTCAAACACAATATATCGCCACTCAGCCTTATCAAACTTGTTCTTGACCTCAAATGAAGAGCGAAAAACAATTTAGTTTGAAGTGTACTGGGGCCTTTTATGTCACTGTCACTGGGGCTGTGAACAGATTGAACGAAAATAGGGTTTTGTATGAATTCATCAGTCACTAAACAATAACAAAAAAGTACCATTACAACCTACAATTAGATTCTTTTAAACTACTTTTCATTTGGGTTCTTTGTTAGATTCCATTATTTATTTCGGTTCTGTTTATTTCAGTTATACTGTCCGTTTTTCGTACACAATAGACATTTTGTCCTATTGCTGTGCTTTTGTATTTCAGACTGATTCAAGCCTTTGACTCATCCTTTTGAACTATTCATTAAAAGAACTCGCTCATAATAGTCGTGCAACACTAGTCATTGTTGTTTGTCAGTGTATTTGAGGACAACTTGATAGTAAGACATTTCTTTCCATTATTTGCGCTACACTGAACTTTTTGTGCCTCAGATTCAGTATAGACTGCAAACTCGCATTCATAACTCTTGGCACTGACGATTCAAAAGCACTAAGACTATAAATCATTGCAAACAAACGTCTATATATATTTTTTTATTGTGTGTACAGCTGACTACATAATTAATTGCAATAATAATGTCCTAGAGCCCACATAGGAATGCTTTTTTAACCATGAGTGATGAGCACAACTAGAAGCTTCACAGGAGACAGAAAAAAGCCTTTTTTTGGCCCTTGTCAGCATGAATCCCTTCAGGGCTGTTGTTTGAGGATTGGTTCTGACACACTAACGTTCAAACACACAACCGCATACACACAAACACGGTGTCGGTCAGTTAGACTTCAATCCCTTTGATCCTCACAGACACCTCACACACAAACCAGAAAGAAGGCTGATGTTTCTATAAAAAGATTTCCTCCTCCAAGAGACTGAACGGGAGAGAGAGAGAGAGACGGAAAGACTGAAGATGTAATTGGGCTTGTTGCTGGCTGCTGGTGGTGCAGGATCATATAAAGCTGAAATCCAGGTCCATTAGAGCTCGGTTTAAGCTTCTTAATCCATCCCGTTCCAGCACTGCTCATCTATTAGCACTGCAAGCATCGTAATTACAGTTGCTCACTGGGCCTGTATATGTGGACATGTGCTGTGCTCTCACTCTCACACACTCTTCCTCCAAAAGTCACCCTCCTTTAGAGACTTTGCTGGAAATGCTGAAGTCATTCATATACAAAGTGTTAAACAGTCAGTCAGTGTAGCAGCTTTCATGATTACAGTATGTGCAAGACATTCTTGGTATTGCAAAATATGTACGTATCATATTAAAACCTTTTTAAAAAAATTGGCCCCAGAGACTGCTGTTGGCGAAAATAAAAATAAAAATATTTACTTCATTTAATAGTGTGTTTGTAGCCATGATTCATAGTTTCATTATGACATATAATAATAAAAAATAATATATTATATAAAACATTTAAAGTAACTGATATAAATGTCATATGTTCAGCATCATTGAATCTATTTTCAGGGTCACACAATCCTTCAGAAATAATTGTGATATAGTTTTGTGTATGTGTGTGTGTGTGTGTGTGTGTGTGTGTGTGTGTGGAAATAATGCAGAAAGTTTCCAGCATTCTTTGATGACTACAAAGTTCAAAAGAACAGCATCTTTCAATTTGTTATAACAATATAAAGTTGTTTACTGGCAATTTAGATCAATTGAATGCATCCTTTGATCAGTTTAATGCATTCTCGCTGAAAAAAAAAATGACTGAATATCAACTTTTGAACCATAGTCGTGTGTTATATTATTACCTTATATTTTTTTTATGTATTTCTGTGTACAGTGTATGAGTCAGCTTAATATATACAGAATATTTTCATTAATCAAGATTATATTTAATTAATTAAAAGGGAAATCCTTATACATGGATGAGTTTGGCATCAATAATGTTGAAAATCCCATTTTTTAAAGAGCCCCTATTATGCATTAAAAACGATCATATTTTGGTTTAGGGGGTCTCTAACAACAGGCTGACATGCATGCAAGATCAAAATAACACTTTCATTGTCTGATAATATGCATTTATTTTTAGCTAATTTTCCCAACGACTCCCATATGATTGGTTCAGCGATTCAGTTGTTCCCAAACTGCTCCTTCGCATGAGTCTAATCTGCGCTGATTGGTCCGATGACCCAGTCTGTTGTGATTTGTCGATTGCGTTCAGTGCGAGACCACCACGGCTTATCAACTATTTTGAATAGTCAGAGTGCATTGTGTATGTGTGAGCCCATTAAAGCAATGCAGTTAAACACCAGCATATTGCTTTATTCCTAATTTTGACACACATTCAGTATTAATCCAAACTGGGCAAAAGCAGAACTATTTTGAAACTTGACTGCTGCATGTGTGTAGGAACAGCTGATAAAGGCCATAGCAACGACAAACGGCAGATCGATTTTAAATACACATTTTGCAAGCTAGAGAAAACAAGAAGGCAACCGTTTTATTCGCACTTACTTACACTTGTAAAATGGAGGAAGAAACTGATCCATGAACTGTAAAGTTCCTGTCAAGCTCTGACAAAGTCCCATGCATCAATAGTCTTTTCTGATACTTCCTTTAACAAACGGCCGAAGAATCCACCATTTTAAACGTGTAGACTGCTGTAGCACTCGTCAGAAAAATTACTGGAACGCAGCACAAGGCTAGGGCTGTAATGCTGAGGTGTTTTTGCAAAAATAAACTTCAACCACTGACTCTTCACAGCCTTTTCTTTGGGTTGGGAAAATAACACTACCTTTCCTTAACTTTCTTTAAAGATTGGTAACCCCGACGATTCATAACCTGATTAAACCACTCTGAATCGACTCCATTAAAGATTAATCAATACCTTTAAACACGCCGCACTTTCAGATTTAAGCCTTAGCTGGATATTTCACTTCACTTAGAGCTATGTTACACACAGCAAGGAAGGTCATTTTCGAAAACCCATAATAGGGGCTCTTTAAATTATTATTTAAGAAATATTTAGGGCAACCTTGGTAAAAGCAGAACCTTGGAGGAAGTTCCTGAAGCAGTATTTATGCTGAACATCCATATATGCCTAAAATATTTTTTAATGTTGAAACAGTATTTGAGTTCTTTGGAAGTTAAGGGAAATCGATGTTCATTCTTTGCCATATAACAAAAGTAATATTTCTGTGACGCTAAAGCTCAAACCTTCCAGCTCTTTGATAAAGACTGCAGTAATAATAGAAGTTTTTACATTAGAAACACATTATCTCTCCACGCCAAGGCCATGAGGATATTTAGAATGATGAGTCGCTCGCACCTGCAGTAACTCATTTCTTTTTGGCACCGCACAAATTACAAAAGCAGATTTGGCCCCTGCGGCTCAAAAACACTAAATATCGATGTGCTCTCGCTGCTGAACCTCTTTGCAGTCTGTTAAATAGGCAAGCAGACATGCGATTCAATGTGCTGATTTGTCCTCTACACCTCGCTGGAGCGCTTTCCGAAAGCGGCGTCTGGTAGGGCTGAATCCTACAGCTGCTCTGGATTAAACGTGTATTCAGAAGATAGAGATTGACGCCTGCGATGGCGCGATTCACCAGAACGGTGGTCTCCTCGGCACTGAGGCCCACCCAGCCCGTCTACAGATGGGATAACTGGTTTGGATGGCGACGCTTGACGAGGAGGTCCCTCTTTGATCTGCTTCCCCGGGCTTTTGATTTCAGGCCAGACGAGTCTGAACTACCTGGCACCAGCATCAGCGCTGAGATCTCTCGGATATTTTGTTCCGCCGTTGTTATCGGCGTTTGATTTTGTCTGTAAGTAACCACCTGCGTTGTAGTAAACAAAGCGATTATAATGATGGCAGCCCGTGAAACAATTGCGTTCAAATGAGCCTTTTCTTGTCTTTAACTACACTTCTGCCTCAATATTCTGAGAATGAGTTTGAAATCCATCCAGAGAACGTTCCCGTGATAATCCGAGTGGAGAGAGATATGGAAAAAGGCAGCGCGGAAAAGCGCTCACAATATCAGCAGATGTGCTGGCACAGGATGGTTGAAACCTCAAAATATTAACTCATTTCGTGATTTAACATGCTGTTTAGGAGTTGATTTAACACATTCTTGAGTCCACAGTAGACTAGATCCTTTCAGCTGAGCCTAGTTTAAAAAGTGAAGTTATTACCTCATTAAACTGCTTGAAAAACAAAGTTTGACTGAACTGGGACATAAATGGAATATGCTTGTTGAAATTACTGTATGTGAGTCAAAACCGTAAGAGCGGCTGGACCGTCTGATCTAGGCTTTTCAGTTTTATTCTGTCTTTAAAGCAGTATTTACAAGCCACATTTACACTGGAAACAGCTGACTGCATATTCATAATTGCTGTATATATTGCACTTTGGTCCGTGTTTTATCTTGCTTGGCCCGAACAGTCTATAGTTAGGTTAATTGACTACAGTACCTGATGGAATTGTGGATTTACATTATTATGATTACAACGTATCCATTTTTTTAACCTCTGGATTCTTTTGTCATATACCTGTATATGCAGTGGGTGCATACCTGCCAACATTTGGTTTTGAAATTCCGGGAGATTATCAACGGGGGGTAATTTACATAACATACAAATGAAAATGATTTTCTCATATCAGTTTTTTAATGTTTTATTGTGACTTTTAACATTGTTTGTAACATATTAAATTCCCAAATTCCAGTATGTTTACTCCCCAACACATGCAGTAGTGCATTTTTTTTCTTCAGTAGAATGGTAATGTTTTTTCAGATTAAAAATACAAATACAATTAACAAAATTAACACAAATGAGCCCAAAGCAATATCCATGGCTCCTGGTGACACAATGAGGTCTTGTAAAGCGAAACGATAACAATAAACTCTCTAAGGAATTGAACATTATTAATAATTTTAACACAATTTACAATTTTAGTGCCGTTGTGATTTCACATGCTGAGTGATGTCGTTTTTCCCACCGTGTCCGACATTAAAATCAATACGACACACCTTGCAGAAAGCGTGGCCGTCGTCAAGGTGGCTGCTAGACACAAACATGAATTCTTCCGTCCAGCTGCTGTTAAATTTAGATGTGTATATATATTTTTTCTTTGCCGAAGCACAACCTGACTCTTTTCCTTCCATCATGTGTACTACTACTGACGCAGTTGCTTGCTACTGCCACCGTTCAAGTCCCGCATCTACCTCCTGCGCAGAAATCAACAGCGCACCTGAGTTGTAGCGTGTGTTGCCAGATTGAGGTAAAATATGTTACAAAATTTGAATATTGCGTCAATTGTGTGAGGTGATGAACTTCATTCAAGATCTGGCAACTTGACAAATATGAACAAAAGTCCTTTTTTTGAAACTGCATTGGGACGTACAAATTACGGGAGTTTCCCGTGAGAAATAACAAACCGGGAGGGTGGCGGGAGATGGATGTGAAATATGGGGGACTCCCGGGAAAAACGGGAGTGTTGGCAGGTATGAGTGGGTGTACTTGCTTTTCTCGTGTCTTGATCATCTGGTTTACTGATGTCTTGTTTGCACAATTAGATGGATGTCTGTCTTTATTCTAATGCTATTACAATTTGTTAGTTCTCACCAAAAGTGTACATAATAATATTACTTTTCTAAGTAACGAGTAAAGTAATGCATAACTTAAAAAATAAGTCACAATATTAGAGTTACTTTTTCAAAAATGTCATGCAAGTTGCTTTTTGGTTTAATTAATTCACTTAAAAAAAATAAATTGCTGAAAAATTTACATACTGTAGGTGACACTGTGGCTCAGAAGTTAGCACTGTCACCTCACAGTTAGAAAGTCGCTGGTTCGAGTCCTAGCTGGGCCAGTTGGAATTTCTGTGTGGAGTCTGCATGTTCTCCCCGTTTGCATGGATTTCCCCTGGGTGTTCCGGTTTCCCTCACAGTACAAAGACATGCAGTTTATGTGAATTGAACAAACAAAATTGTCCATATGTATGTGTGTGAATGAGTGTGTATGGATATTTCCCATTTCAGCTGGAAATCAGCTGGAATTCCCTGGGTTGCAGCTGGAAGGGCATCCGCTGTGTAAAACATATGCTGGATAAGTTGGTGGTCCATTCCGCTGTGGCGACCCCTGCTGAATAAAGAGACTAAGCCGAAGGAAAATGAATGAATGAATGAATGAATAAAATGAACGTAGTCGAGTTGAATCGTGCACTCAATGAGAGAATGTGCTCCCCGCAAGAATTCAAATATTTCTCAATTGACGTTTAACAGAGCAAGGAATTTTTCACAGTATTATTGATTATATTTTTTCTTCTAGAGAAAGTCTTATTTTATTTTGGCTAGAATAAAATCACTTTTTAATAATAATAATAATAATAATAATAATAATAATAATAATAATAATAATAACAATAACAACAACAACAACAATAATAATAATAATAATAATAATAATAATAAAATAATAATAATAATAATAATAATAATAATAATAATAATAATAATAAAATAATAATAATAATAATAATAATAATAAT
>CAIGQQ010037357.1:0-17910 GCA_903798035.1 Danio albolineatus | reverse complement strand
GATAAAATGAGGATCTGGTGTGGTTGTGTCCTTAGTATGAGATCAGGGTCATGCGTGTCCAGCTCTGTGTCTCTGAAGAGTGACCAGTCTAAAGGTTTTCCACCAAACTTCAGTGAGAAAACACCATCATCTGCCAGAAGGTATTTTGTGTTTTACACTATTGGTCACACATGGACTGTTTCAGTATTCATCAGGACATTTTATTACAGTTACACAATGCTTAAAGGCCACCCAGTACATTACCTGGGACATGAAATACAGGTTCGTACCTCTAACACAAGACAGACAATGAGACGTGGATATGAAAAATATATGCTTTCTTTTATTACAAGTCAATTATCTTTGTATCACAAATATTAAAAGACAAGCACATACTCTTTAAACTGGCAACAAGTGGTGGCAAGAAAAAGAATAAATCTTCATCCACCCGGAGGAGCTGGGGCTTACCAGTCGGGCAGGCTAGGCACTGGGCCCTAAAATGACCTAAAGATTCACACCTGCACACGGTTAGAGATTCAAAACACCACACAGTGAACTTCACTGCACACCAGTGAGCAAAAGACTAATCATTAGGAAGACAGATCCACATCACACAACGGCCCGAAAACTGAAATAACCCAAAGAAAGAAGCACTTTTAAAAGGAAAGCGAAAGGGCTTAACCAGCCACTACATACCAGACGCACGGCAGCGACACACCCACTGCAGAGAGTCAGCTGAATGATGACGCAATTTCCCCCATTCTTGGATGGCCTTTTATACACTCCTTAACGATCTCTAGTTAGTAATGCGTGTTCACAAAATACTTAACATGCAACATCTGCTACACAATGAAACATTTCCTTATTGTTTTTAACTTTAAAAAATCTGAAAAAAAAGTAAAATGTCCTTCTTGTTATGATAAGTTATGAGTCAAAAGATAAGACAGAAGATCAATGTGCAGCATCTATGAAATAAAAATTCAAATGTCAAGAAGAAGAACAAAGCTAAAACAAAATAATCCAAGGAACAATGTGGCAGACAAACGGCAAAAAGATAATTCACAGAGCAAAGAGACAGAGATATAAACACAATTGTCCACATTATTCAGTCCAACAAGTGCGGATCTGAGCACAAAATATCAACTTATGACAAGGTTGATGTGGGATTTGTGAAACATTTGTATGCAGACGATCCAATTAAACGGCTGATTAGATGTTGATAAAATTGGTGAATGAAAACGTTTGTCATTTGTTTACCACACTCTTAAATATTAATATTTTATAAACCTCACACCTAGAGTTTATGACATGGATAAACAGCCTGACCAAAAGGAGGAACTTCTCACAATAAGAGAGAGAGAGAGATATCCAATGGTATCTGGATGCAGCCATTATGATGCAAGCTGAGAGACACAATGCACTCAATGGAGCTAGTGACATTACTGTGAGGGGTAGGGTTATGGGTGGGGTTAGGTAAGCATATTAAAAAGGATTGCATGCAGCTCAGATTGCACTGCACCAGGTCTGCATCTAGACCCCTCTCGAGATATCACTGATTGATAAAGTGAAAGTGAAAGTAATGAACACATAAGCTTTAGCTAACTTATAATACAAAATTTTGCCACCTTGTAAATGTATGTTTTACATTATGTCATTGATATGTACTTATATCAGTGATGCACAATACTGTATATCATTTCAGCATTGATATCACAATTTACACTTCCACAATAGTCACATCATAGGCATTGTCACACCCTCTGCTCTATTCTGTTGTCCCAATCACCGTTCTCACTCACCATCCACCACACACGTGAACCTTCACCTGATTACTAATCACTTGCAATCACCTGCACACTATATTAAACTCACCTCACTCACTCAGCGGCTGGAATCGAAGACGGATGGTGTAGCGTCCTCCCCGACAGATGGTCAAGGCTTAAACTGTTTTATTTATTTATTGATTCAGACACCAACGTAAGAGCTAAACAGAATACAACAAAGAAAAAACATTAATACAATACATGTATCAGCTTAATGCAAACTTAGCTGCTCACCATCATATTTTAAATACTTCCACACAAGGCTAAAACACACAATATACACAATATAGTGCAAACACTAACCTTGTGACCTTTCGGAGAGTGCTAAAGCATTTAATGATGAACCTTTCTCATGTAAAGAGTATCGTGTGGACGTAAGTTTCAAAATAAAAGTTCCTCAGTATGAAGCATACAATTTAAAAATAAAATCAACAATAAATCAAACCTATTATGTTTCCTTAGAAAAATAAACAAATAGCAAAAATAGGTCATTCACAGATGGTTCTCCTCATCTACTCTCCCGAATTGTCCTGTGCTCTTCTGTGGATGTTCTCCTCTTCCTGTGGATGCAAATACACCTGTTTAAGGGAAGTGACTATTCTTATGTTGGTGTTTACAGAAGAACTGAACCTACCAGGTGAACTGTTTGTGTGTGAGATCGCTCACCCTCTTCAACATCATTCACCTGCTTCACCTTGCTACTGTTGTTGCATCACTTTAATGAATACCCTTGACGTTTATCATTTGTCTTCCTTGTGTCACCATGACAGGCACAGCATAGCTCAACTGCAATGTTGAGGGTTAAAGTTGACCAAGAGCCACAGAACACACGTGATTTGTCAATGCCAAAGTTTAACCATAGAGTAAAAGTATCATTAGCGCGTGACTTAGCTGTTAAAGACAGTTTAAAACATCTGGGCACAAGAAATGGAGATGTTTGGAAGTGTAAGAAAGATTAATTGTTTTTGTGATGAAGACTATACAGTGTTTTACATGTGCACTGCAAACAAATGCTTTTCTTTTTTACAGTTGTTTTTTCTGGTCCAAAAAATAAATAATTGATCAGAACTTTGAATGAATTATTCATAATTCCATATGAGCTGATTTTGCTACAAAGAGACAATCAGGAGCACATAGGATGTTGGGAAGTGAAGTCCAGACACATAAAGAAAACTCAGTGCCCTCTAATGTTCATTAGAGAGACTGCAGCAGGTTGTGATGCTCCTGTTCCTCTGGTGCCTTTGTGTTTTCAGTGTTAGATCAGGATCATGTGTGTCCAGCTCTGTGTCTCTGAAGAGTGACTGGTCTAAAGAGGGTCATATACCAAACTTCAGTAACAAAACACCTTCATCTGCCCAAAGGTATTTTGTGTTTTACATTATTGCTCACACATGGACTGTTTAGAACATATTATGTGAACCAACAAATCAGTAAAGCACTAAAGATGTCTTGAAGATGTTTATAAACAAAACTGTTTAGTAAATGTATTTAAATACAGGTGAAGCTTTTGAAAATAATAAAATAAAAATAATCAGCTATTGTAGCTTAAAGCTTTTGTGTAATAATAAACTTTAAATCGAATATAAATCACTTTATTGTGTGATTTCTCATCTAAATTTAACATGTAACACAGCAGCGGCACTACAGAACATTTATTATTGTCAGTGATTGTAAGATATATCTGTTTGCCTATTCTTGTATTATTACAGTAGTTTTATCTGTTAACAGTGTTGGATATGAGTTAGCAGATTCAGGAGACGAGACTCACAGGAGACACACAAGTTTCACAGACAATCTCCTGGGGATCTTCCAGGTGGGAAAAACTCATTTTCATTAATTAAAGTCACTGAAATAATTCCACGAAGCACAAACAGAATATTTGTTCACAAGACTTTTGAGAACTGGATCTTGTAATCTGTGTGTAGTTGGCCCTTCACCCTACTAAAAAAGTATAAATATTAAAATAAATAGTCTTAATTGTTTGAGGTGCAAAAAAAATATTTGTGCTGCTTTGGTTTTTCAGATATTTAAATGATATTTCTAGGTCATTCTGATATCCCTAGCCACCTTAACCGCTCCAGGTTCAGCCCAGATAGTATCGCACAGTATGTAAAGTATGTGCTATGTTGGTTTGTGCCAGTGAAAAATTTATTTGTGCTGCTTCTGTTATTAAAATAATGGACATTCAGTTAAAGAATATGGCATCACCTCGTGCCAGATTCAACTCAGAAAGTCTTTGTTGTTTGTGCCTGATACAGTTTTGTTTGTTTTGCTTCAGTTATTAAAATATTGGAAAATGACTTTGAAAAAAGGACAATGATGTCACCAGCCCCCCACATGCTCCGAACTCACTCCAAATTGTTTGTTTTTTTGTTCTTTGTGCTAATTAAAAAAAAACTTTTATATTTAAAATAATATTAGCAATTAATATTGGTTTCTGCAAGTGAAAGCTTAGATTGTGCTGATTTAAACTCACTCGTAATGGCCTTGTCAAACTTGAAATCAGCTGAACACTGAAGACACATAAGGAGCGCAGCACCACGCTTATTAAATGACAACTCTAGGTATCAGGCTAGCAGACAGATGATGAATAGCTCTGCCATGAATGATGCCAGGGGCGACACGGCAGCTCAGTGTTTAGCACTGTCGCCTCACAGCAAGAAGTTCGCTGGTTCAAGTCCAGGCTGGGTCTGCTGGCATTTCTGTGTGGAGTTTGCATATTCTCCTCGTGTCCACGTGGGTCTCCTCTGGGGGCTTGGGTTTCTCCCACAATCCAAACACATGCATTATGGGTGAAAAAAATTTGCTAAATTGCCTGTAGGGTATCATGGTGTGTGAATGAGTATATATGGGTGTTTCCCAGTACTAGGTTGCAGCTGGAAGGTTATATGCTGGATATGTTGGTGGTTCATTCTGCTATCGCGGCCCCTGATGAATAAAGAGACTAAACCAAAGGAAAATGAATGAATGAATGAATGAGTGACTTACTCAATGAATGAATTACTCATAATTCAGTGTGTGAAATTTGAAAAACTGAAACCACAAGAACAAAACTTATATTTTCCAAATGTAGATGTAAAATATATAATCTAAATCAGGCATCACCAATCTCGGTCCTGGAGGTCCGGTTTCCTGCAGGGTTTAGCTCCAACTTGCCTCAAAACACCTGCCTGAATGTTTCAAGTATACCTAGTGAGAGCTTGATTAGCTTGTTCACGTGTGTTTGATTAGGGTTGGAGCTAAAATCTGCAGGACACCGGACCTCCAGGAGCAAGTTTGGTGATCCCAAATAATTGAACAACACATTAAATAATAAGGGTAAGAATAAAAGACTTGGATAAAATATAAATAAAATATATTGTCATTATTTAGATTTTTTTTTTATTCAGATTTTATACTATTAAATTAACATCAATGTAATGTTTCTTTCACAGAAAAAATGACATTTATTTGTCTATTCAGACATTTGTAGTTTGTGGATGTACATCTGTGTGTGAATTAATTTTGGTTAAATATTGTGCTTCTTTTTTGTTTAAACATAGATACTTGAGAGTAAAATGATCAGATTTCTAAAGAATGAACTGGAAAAGTTTAAGAAAATCTTACAAGAAGAAAACAGACAAGAGTTTGTAAAGGACTTTAATGAGAACAGATGCGTAATCACAGAAGCAGCTCTTGATCTCACACTCTTCTTCCTGAGAGAGATGAAGCAAGATGAAGCTGCTGATACTCTCAAGGGTAAGAGACTCATGGCCATCTGTCAGACTGACACTTACTAATATAGCTGGAAAATTCAAGACTAAAACTATCTGTTTCTGTGTTTAGGTGAGCTGTTTTTCATTAATCAGCTTAAATGTGGCCTGAAGAAGAAATATCAAAGTGTGTTTGAAGGAATTGCACAGCAAGGAGACTCCACACTTCTGAATAACATCTACACAGATCTCTATATCACTCAGGGTGTGAGTGAACAGGTCAACACTGAACATGAGATCAGACAGATTGAAGCTGCTTCCAGACATCATCAATCACTAGAGATACAGGTTGAATGCAAACATTTGTTTGAAGCACCTGAACAATATAAGCAGATCAGAACTGTCCTGACAAAAGGAGTTGCTGGCATCGGGAAATCAGTCTCTGTGCAAAAGTATGTTTTGGATTGGGCTGAAGGAAAAGAAAATCAAGACATCAGTTTCATATTTCCTCTTCCATTCAGAGAGATGAACTTAAAGGAGAAAGAAAAACTAAGTATAAAAGACCTCATAACTCAGTTTTTCCCAGAGACTGAAGGACTGAACCTTACAAGAAGCACACGATTCAAAGTCCTGTTCATCCTTGATGGATTGGATGAATGTCGTCTTCCTCTAAACTTTGCTGGTAATGAGAGGTGTTGTGATGTATCGTCAGCAGTCTCTCTGGATGTTCTCCTGATGAACCTCATCAAGGGAAATCTGCTTCCTTCTGCTCTCATCTGGATCACCAGCAGACCAGCGGCTGCCAGTAAGATTCCTGCAGACTGTATCGACCGGCTGACAGAGATACGAGGATTCAATGATGCCCAAAAGGAGGAGTACTTCAGAAAGAGACTCACAGATCAGAATCAGGCCAGAGAAATCATTGATCACATTAAACAGTCAAAGAGTCTCTTTATTATGTGCCACATCCCAGTCTTCTGCTGGATTTCAGCCACTGTTCTCCAGAACATTTTGAAGGAGAACAGAAATACTAAACTGAAACACAGGGCTAATGCTGAAACACTGCAGGAATCTCCCAGGACTCTGACACAGATGTACACACACTTTCTCCGCTTTCAGATCCAGCAGAGCAGAAAAAAAGTATGATGGAGAAAACACACCAGATGTTTCCTGGGATAAAAACCTCATCCTTTCACTGGGGAAACTGGCCTTCCAGCAGCTGGAAAGAAACAATGTGATCTTCTATGAGAGCGATCTGAAAGACTGTGGCATTGATGTCTATCAGGCGTCGGTGTACTCGGGCATGTGTACCCAGATCTTTAAAGAGGAAACGGGAATCATTCTTGGTACCATGTACTGCTTTCTTCACTTGAGCATTCAGGAGTTCATTGCAGCCCTTTATCAACATCTGATTCTAGACAGCAACAAGAAGTATTTATCTATTTTTAGACAGAAAAACAAAAATAAAGGCATGATTGATTTACTGAAGACTGCAGTGGACAAGGCTCTGGAAAGTGACAATGGACATCTGGATCTTTACCTCCGCTTCCTTCTTGGTCTGTCACTCCAGTCTAATCGACAACTCTTACGAGGCCTGTTGACACAGCAGGATGACAGAGACCAGAGCAAAGAGGAAATAATTGCATACATCAAGCAGAAACTTAAAGGGAATCTGTCTCCAGAGAGATCCATCAATCTGTTCTACTGTCTGAATGAACTGAATGACCAAACTCTGCTGAAAGAGATTCAGTCTCACCTTAGTAGAGGAAGTCTGTCATCTGCTAACCTTTCACCTGCCCAGTGGTCTGCTCTGGTCTTTGTGTTGTTGACCTCAGAGGAAGTGCTGGGGGAGTTTGAACTTCAGAAATTCCAGAGATCAGACGAGTGTCTCATCAGACTATCAGCAGTCATCAAAACCTCCAAAAGAGCTCTGTGAGTCAAAGTTTCTTTCATCTAAGAAATAGACTTGCTGAAATTAAATTATCCAACATATCATGTTAATGAACACTTTACTTCAAAATGCGGTTAATAATTGTTTATTATTTAATATTTAAGAGTGTTTCTTTTTTATTAAAATTTCAGATTAATGTATTGGCAGTGGTTGTTTAAGGGATAGTTTACCCCAAAAAGGAAATTTACTCCTTTACTCACCATCAAGAGGATATAAACTTTTCTAAAGTTTCCTCTCTCCTGTTGAACTTAAAATAAATTATTTTAAGAAAGCTGGAAACCTGTACCCATTGACTTGCATAACATTTGTTTTTCCTACTAAGGATGTCATTGGCTAATGGTTTTCATCTTTACACAATCATATTTTGTGTTCAACAGATTAAAGAAGCTTATAAAAGTCTGAAAACACTTGAGGGTGAGTAACTGTTAGGGTAAATTACCCCTTAAAAACAGCTATAAATCAGCTATCTATGAACAGTAGCTGATATTACTTGCTAGCAAAAGCATATTTTAAGAGTACAGTTTTTTTCTGTCGCTTCTCTGAAATATAGTAGCAAATTCAATTGTGAAATTCAGATCTGCTCATCTTATGTTGTTATCCTCTCTCATTGTGTATCATTTTATAACTGACTTGTGAATTTGTATGTGTTGTATTGTTTTGTTTTTGTGTGTGGAAATTGAGTCATTTCGGGTAAGAGTAGAATGATCACACTGACGTTGTTTTCTCCATTCTGTCTACTTTGACCTTCTCTATGCTGATAATTATCAGCTAACATCATGCGTGTCCCTGTGTGGGATAAATTGCAATTGCCTTCTGATTAGAGTAGTCCACCAGTGTAGAAGTGTTTACTATAAAGCTGGTTAGTTGCTTTTCTTTATTCTTCTTTTAATTTAGTGATTGATTTATAATCATTCATTTAGTGGTTTTTTGTTATGAATCATGTAGTCATAAAATAGCAAATGCTTATTATGCATTATTATTAACCTTAAGGGAATACACAAAAAAGTGTGAGTTCATCAAGCTGGAGGTGCTACAGTGGACAAGGGGGAAGAATGGGTTAATTAAACCACAACAGAGTACAGGACAGATGATCAGGAAGAAATTGACAGGACACATGGTCAGGGAGTAAGACAAAGCCAAGGCAGGGACTACTGCACTGAAAACCAGGGATGCTGTGGATCAGGATAAACAGCTGGAGCACAGAGCTATAATTGAGCCAGTAAAACCCTCAATGGTGTAGCAGGAGACCATCTTTCCGGAGGTTTCAAACACCCATGGACTGACTGAGTATCCATAAATGCTGCATTCACAATTCCTGGGACCACAGAAGTGGCACCCAAAAAATGAGAGGACTGTGGCTTGAGATCCACAACAGCTGGAGACTCCGATGTGGCCACCATAACAACTGGGGGTATGGCAGCCATCTTGTCAAGTGACTGGGCAGCCAATCATCATGGGAAGGTACTGAGGGTTAGCAGCCATGAGCGGGTGGTAAAACCACAGGACTTTAGAGTGTGGAAACTGCTGTGCTTGAGATCCTTGAATTTGATCTACTAGAGAACATTGAAACTGCTGTAATACAAAGTACTAAAACAGTGGATATGGGTGGATGAAGCTGAGAAGCTGCAGGCAAGATTACAGGGGAGGAAGTCCTTATCACTGATCTTTAGAAACAAAAAACAAACAAAAAAACATGTTTTTATTTATATCTTATTTGCGTATTTACCTCTTTTCTATATTTCTATTATAGCCGTTTTTTAGTTTTTATTTTATTTTGCAAAGTGCCTTGAGATGCAAGTTTTAAAGATGCTACAGAAAA
Source organism: Danio albolineatus (assembly GCA_903798035.1). Taxonomy (NCBI): domain Eukaryota; kingdom Metazoa; phylum Chordata; class Actinopteri; order Cypriniformes; family Danionidae; genus Danio; species Danio albolineatus. Next base: position 8,646 of record CAIGQQ010037357.1, on the reverse strand, counting down.
TGATTGTTGTTATTCTTTTTCATCTCTGCACTATTTTGGTCCAGAGATCTTCTCTTTTTATTATTTTAATAGTAATTAAATTTAAAAATGTCCTTCCCTGTCTTGCAATGATCAGTGTAAAATGAAAAGTTGGACTATTGAAACATGTAAAGGAAGTGGTTTAAAAACATTGCGTAAATTATACATTTCAATATGTTAATGAGATCACTCTAGCTAAAGCAACCAGCAAAGAGAAAAGTTACATTTTAAGTGAGAATGTGAAATATAGGAACAATTGGAGGTAGTAACTAGGAAGGTGGAGAGTTTAGCTGATGCTGTCAATATGGTGGCATTGAAAAATCTGACTATAAATTAACTTAAAGTTCAGATGAAATCAAAACTAACCATATGATTATGTTAGCTCTCATTGCTAGTTTTGTGGTGAACAATTCATCTGTGCAAGGCATTAAGGAAAAAAAAATATTTGGCCTTGTAATCTTTAATTGAATCATATGTTTTAGGTATTGAGCAAGGTTGGAAAACTCTTCTAAAACCCTTTTCCCAATCTTTATGATTGAAATACCTACTTTACAACATCCAACCAGCTCGCAATTACCGTTTCCATTTCTCTAGGAACTACATCACAATAAAAAAAGAAAAGGGTGCAGCTTCCAGTTCATGTGGACTTTAATGGTCTGATTTAAAGATGGAAGTCAAGCCGCCAGAACATGCAATATTAAAAGCTTTGATGAGCTTATACGCTTTGAGCCGATATCATGTCTTTATTTGGACTTAGAAAGTAAAAGCCAGAGCCGTGTTCAGTGTTTCCAGTGCTCTCACGATGTGTGTTGTTATGACCATTAAAGTAATTCAGAGAAGTCTAAAGAAACTTTTCTTTTTTTCATATAAGGAGAAATCACTCCTCATAGGGACTTCAATAATTGCATGCACACTCTCACAAAAAATAATACAATGTCCTTTTTGTCCTCTACACAGGCTACAGTGCTGTAATCTCACTGCTCGGTCTTGTGAGAGTTTGTCATCAGCTCTACAATCCTCAAACTGTGTCCTGAGAGAGCTGGATCTGAGTATCAATGACCTACAGGATTCAGGAGTGAAGTTTCTCTCTGATGGAGTAAAGAGTCCAAACTGTAAACTGGAGATACTGAGGTCTGAGTTTAAAGTACTTTAATTGTTTTTTTTATTAAGTTGAGTATTAAAGCAACGCTATTAATTTATATTGTGTCCTTGTTTAGATTTTCCACATGCAATCTCACTGCTCCTTCTTGTGAGAGTTTGTCTTCAGCTCTACACTCCTCAAACTGTGTCCTGAGAGAGCTGGACCTGAGTAACAATGATCTGCAGGATTCAGGAGTGAAGCTTCTCTCTGATGGACTGAAGATGGTAAACTGTAAACTAGAGACACTGAGGTCTGGGTTCAAGCACCTGATATATTTATTTATTGATTGATTGTAAATAGTATTTACATTAAACAAATTACTAAAAATTACACTAATTTGTTTGTTTTTTGTTTAGATTAATCATTTGTAATCTCACTGTTCGGTCTTGTGAGAGTTTGTCTTCAGCTGTGCAATCCTCAAACTGTGTTCTGAGAGAGCTGGACCTGAGTAACAATGACCTGCAGGATTCAGGAGTGAAGCTTCTCTCTGATGGACTGAAGAGTTCAAATTGTAAACTGGAGACATTGAGGTAAATCGTTTTCCACACAACAACAACAATAAAAAGTGTTTAGATTTAGATTGAAATTCCCAAATATATTTAAAAGCATTAGTGGATAAACTGCAAAATGCTGCTTTTTCAAATGAAAGTTGCACTTTTTCTTATACAGTTAAGGAAATTTGTGTGTTTAAAAGATTATTGTAATTAATTATGTTCAAATATTTTATTCAGATTTTGTATTTTTATACGATCATATTTATAGTTTATCTTTTAATTGGTTTATTGGAAAGTTATATTTAGGAATTTGTCAGATGTTTTGGTAATTCTGTCAACAACAAAAAAACAAAAACGACAAAAACAATGTGGAGAAGGTCTGAGGAGGTTTTTGGGCCCTGGAGCAGTTTTGATATGCTCTGATAATTTGCATTTTTTAGGTTCTTGAAAATACCTCATGGCACTCTTATCTAAACTGAAGTATTGCAGTTTTCTTACATTTCAAAATATTCAAGAATATTAAATGGCATTTAACATTTAGTTTTATTAAATACCAGTTGACAATAATTCTAATTGAATTCTAAAGTTTTGTCATATTATTAGCCTCTTGGTTTTCTCTTTTACATCAGATGAACTACTAGAAGTCACACTTAATGTAATCTGTGTTGTTCCTTCTTAGATTGGTCAGTTGTAAACTCACTGTTCAGTGTTGTAAGAGTTTGTCTTCTGCTCTACAATCCTCAAACTGTGTCCTGAGAGAGCTGGACCTGAGTAACAATGACCTGCAGGATTCAGGAGTGAAGCTTCTCTCTGATGGACTGAAGAGTTCAAACTGTAAACTGGAGACACTGAGGTCTGAGTTCAAACACCTGATTTATTGATTGATTGATTTTTTTTCTTTTCTTGCATCAGACAGATTACATTTACAGTGGGTTTTGTAGTCATTTGTGTTCTTTCTCAGATTGGTCATCTGTAAACTCACTGCTCAGTCTTGTAAGAATTTGACTTTCGCTCTACAATACTCAAACTGTGTCCTGAGAGAGCTGGACCTGAGTAACAATGACCTGCAGGATTCAGGAATGAACCTTCTTTCCAATGGACTTAGGAGTCCAAACTGTAAACTGGATACACTGAGGTAAATTATATTCAACTCAACAGCAACTATAAAAAGATAGTTACATATTGGTTTAACAAATTTAGTTTAGATTTATTCAATGTATTGGCAGAAGAAGAAACAAAACATTTGCAGGCATGTGCTTTTATTTATATCTATACAAATGTATGTTCATTCATTCATTTTCTTTTCGGCTTAGTCCCTTTATTAATCTGGGGTTGCCACAGCGGAATGAACCGCCAACTTATCCAGCATTTGTTTTACACAGCGGATGCCCTTCCAGCTGCAACTCATCTTTGGGAAACATCCATACACGTTCATTCACACTCATACACTAAGGACAATTTAGCCTACCCAATTCACCTATACCACATGTCTTTGGACTGTGGGGGAAACCGGAGCACCCAGAGGAAGTCCACGCAACCACGGGGAGAACATGCAAACTCCACACAGAAATGCCCACTGACCCAATCAGCGACCTTCTTGCTGTGAGGCGAACGTGCTACTCACTACACCACCGTGGCGCCACAAATAGATGTGTATAGCCAAATGTATTTAAAAGCATTACTGAATAAACAGCAAAATATTGCATTTTCAAATTAAAGTTTCTCTTTTTTCAATGTAACTGAATATGACTTACAGTTAAAGGAATCAGTTTGTTTTATAGATTAGGTTTATATTTTAATATTATCATATTTATAGTATATTTTTGAATTAGTTTATTGGACATATTTATTTGGATTTTGCCAAATGTTTCGGCAATTCTGTCCAAAAAAAAAAAAAAAAACTAAATTAGAGTCAAGCCTCTGGAGTTTTTGTGCCCTGGTAAAGTTTTTCTTGTAAACAAGAAAAACCGCTACAAAAATATGAAGACACACACACTCTATAAAATCAAACCACCTAGTTTTTTAAGATATATATATATATATATATATATATATATATATATATATTGCAATATAAATAACTGATTTGCGGTGGTAGTTGGTGGTTCATTCTGCTGTGGCTGTGTAATTATTATAATTTAATAAGTGAATAAGTGGTCTTTTGCTGCCATCAAGTGGTACAATGACAAAACTTGAAGCACTCGTTTAAATTTGGTATATTGGTTTAGAATCATGCCACATGTGCTTGAATAACTGAGATTTTAAGTTTCATACAATCTGCTACTTGCATATTGTAGTTGTTATTATTATTATTACTGACTACACACTATATTTTGTTATTGTTTCTATTCTGCTATAATACGTATCTGCCTGAATTGTTTTATTATAGTACTAGTAAAGACTATAATTATAGTATGAATATTAATATAGTGTTATTCATATTATAATTATAGTCTTATGCATAGGTATGCACGTACTATTTCATATTATATTTGCTATTAAATCACCTTATCAAATATAATGGATTGTTTTATTCTATGTTTACTGTCAAATCTCTTTTTAAGAGCTAAGATCTGGAGCAACTCTACCACTCCACAAGATGTAAAACATAGCAAAACTGTAAGAATATAGTGGATTCCAGCACTACATGTGATAAAGGAGATACATTTATTGATAATATTAATACAGCTCTTTTTATAGCGTAACATATTCATGATATGTTTCAGCTTCTTTTTAAGTAGCTGGAATTTTTCACACCATCAAGTTATAATAAGTTCATAAATATAAGCGTTATTGTATTTTGTATGTAGGAAAACAGAAGCTCCTCCGTTCCGTTGCATCTGTTTACATGAAGCATCTTTTAGAGATGATCTACAACATCATTAGAGATATCTTCAGATGAAATTTGACTAGTCAAAGTATATTTACAGACATCTCGTATCTGATTTTTTACTAGGAAAACTGTAATTGCAGATATCTCAAATTATAATTATCACTCGTCGAAATATAATTAGAGATCTCTCTAAATATATTTATGGATAGTCAGAACAAAGGTTTAAATGCTAAAAAGGCTTGCCATAGAGCGGAGCTACAGGCGCCTGCTAGCATTTTGCTTTGACAGGCTTTTCTTTGGGAGAAACGCTTAATACTTCATAACCTGCAACTCATTTGTGTTTTGACCACATGTGCTTAGTTGTTAACTATATCAATAAAGTGTTTAGTCTTTTGAAAACACTGCTGAACATTGAGCCATAAATATTGTTCTTATGATGTTTTTCTACAGGAGGAAAACGCAAATTACTTCCAAACACTTCATATATAGTCTGTTAGTAAACGCAAAGCTACTTATAAAATCCAGGCATAACACAGTATGACAACGCTTCAGATGACTGTTCTAGAGCCTACAGCTAATCGATCTGTCAGATTCTGGAGTGCATTACAGGTCTAAAGAACAATATATATGATAAACGATCTTAAATAAACCAAATACATTTATAGATATGGTATATAAGTATAAAATTTCACAATTTAAGTGCACACTGCATGCCATATTATATGATAATTGTAGGAAATACTTCCAAAAGGCAACTGACTGTGTAAAGCCACTTAAAACAAAACTAAAATACAATGTATATGCCAAGTTCAGCGGATAATCAGAATGACATGACGGCGACCAGCGAGACCTAGCTGTCACTCAAGTGGCCATGCCCTTAATTATGCAGACTTAATAAAACTTAATATAAATGAAACAGATGAGTAATAGAAATATTCACCCCCTCACAGTTGTCATTAAAGATAATATTAGCTACATACACCAAAACCATCTTATATACCAGGCTGTAAACATGTTTTTAAAAGCTGTAAAATTGGCCAATTCAGTGAACATATGGACTTCCTGGAGCCAGCCACCAAAGGCAAGTTGATGAATTGCAGTTTCAGTTACTTCCATATTGGCTTCACAAGGAAGAGCAGGAGGTTGCCGCTTTATGGTTTACCAGCGATCTGTACAGGCTGGATTGCTGGTAATCGTGACATTATGTTAAACAATTAATTTAAATAAACTGAAATAAATCTAATTTGATTGTATGATTTGGAATTGGATGTTTTATGAGATTATTTACATGGTAACACTTTATTTCGATGGCCCATTTGAGTATTAGTAGACTGTCTACTTAATATCTGACATTTAACTGACTATAAGATACTTTGCAAGTATATGTCAACTTACAGTACACTAACCATACCCCTAACCCCAACCCTAACTCCAATCTAACAGTCTACTTATAATCTAATGAGAATTAGTTGCAATGTAACTTAAATTCAACAAATGTAGTAAAGTGTGACATTTTTTTGCAATTATTTTGCGTTGAAATTAAGAGTTTTGCAGGATCACAAAAAAAATTGTGGCTTTTAGTTGATTTTGTGTTGGATTCAGCGATCTCAAAAAACCAAAAAATGAGGGGGTCTGCAAAATTATCTGAAAATAATCCTGATGACTCCTAAAACAATATATTGGAAAGGCTTATTGTAAAGGAGAGTCAGCAGTCATCATATTGATGTTATTCTAAGCTGACAGAATAAAATGGACCAACAGTGTGAATGTCACTGTCAGGCAAATACGTACATTAACAGAGTGGGTTTTTTTGAGCTCATTTAGTTTTAGTCCACAACATAATCAAAATATAAATAATGAAATCAGCTCATTTTCTGTTGTGTTTTCTACATTATTTTAAGATGTCCTTCTGTAGTCAAATGTGGCTTATTCCTCACAGCAGACTTTACAGCTTCATGTGATGTATTATGAACAATGTCTTTGCTCTGTACAGTTATAAATATGATTTTGAGTCCTTGTTGAGTGTTTGACTTTGTTTGCTGATCTCAGGGGTTGATCAAAAAGGAGAGGTCATCAGGATGTGTGTTTTCAACACTGGTGTTCACATGAGCAGAAACAACAGTCAGCATCTTCAAAACACAAAGAATTGTGTGATTTTCAAACTGTGTGATGTGGACTATTGCTGTGTTTGCAGATTGTCTGCCTGTATGGTGACAGAGGAAGGCTGTGGTTTTCTGTCTTCAGCTTTGAGTTCAAACCCCTCACACCTGAGAGAGCTGGATCTGAGCTACAATCATCCAGGAGATTCAGGAGTCAAGCTACTCTCTGAAAAACTGGAGGATCCAAACTACACACTGGACAAACTCAAGTATGTGGAGCATCAATGCTCTTGTCCTTTAACACTTGATGGCATTAAAAACACTAAAAAGGTATTTACTGATATTCAGTTTTCTGTGAGGGTTCTGGGGTTAGGACAGACAGAAGATGCAGCTTGTAGGGTATTACAGTCATGTCATAGAAGAGCAAATAATTCAGTATGAAATGAATCCAAATCTGTAAAAATGTTTGAATGTATCGGGGCAGTTCTGACATTAACCGGGACACACTGTACAGTTTTACATTTCAGCTGAACAGAGAAACTTCTTCATACATTTCTGCTTGTGATGGCAATCTATTCCTTCCAGTTCTCTGCTATTACCATAGGGACTCGGCACAAACTTGCAATGTAACAGTTTACTTTTCATTTGTCAGGATACAACAAAAATAAAAAATAAAAACAAACGGAAGAACTATTTACACTTTTCCAAATGTAGGACTGATGGGGTTACACAAGCTTCAATATAAATATGGTTTTGAAGAATTTTCAAAAGACTGTATACCATCAAGTCCCTTCCTTCTTTCTTATCTTTTTTCCCTGTTACTTACACTTACATATGGCGTATGGCATTAGTTAACATATGAAACGTCATGTACATAATATAATATCACAAAATATACAAATCAAATGCTGTATCAAATAACAACTATATCTCAATACAAATAATTTAATATTATAGAAAAATATTACAAATCTCGTTTGCTTTTTATAGCTCTAACACTGCTGAAGATACGTACAATATCAGGTCAGAAATAGGGTTGGGGATTGAAAATCGATTCAGATTCTGGAATCAAGACACTTAGATTAATATTCATATTCTTGTTATAAAATGAACATCTGGTTTCCTCTTCTGGGTTCCTGTGCACACATTTTTATTTTTTCCCTTGGTAATCTGCCATGAACTTCCGCGCCGGTGAGCACCTTTAATAGTTAACATCATTTAGAGATGGACTGCAACATGTTCTCAAAGGCTGCATGTGGTGAAGAATGATGGCAAAGCTAAGTGTAATCATTGTAAAAAAAAATGAATGTTGCAGCAGGGTGTCTCCATCAACAGGAACAGAATATGCGGTCAGTTCACAAACATCAAATATAAAGATTAAACTGTGTTTGATTGTGCATCCTGGCTGTAACCAACAACTGTTGTGTGTTTTAGTTGAAGTGTTTTGAGTTGTAGCTGAGCAGCTCAGTGCTAGCTTTAGTTTATTATCTGAAGGTAAAACTAAACAGCTCATTCTCTCCACCCCCTCATTCATAAACAGATTTAGACTCAATCTCAGCCTTTGTCATTCATAATCACAGCTTTTGTATTGGAGTCTAAAGTTTGTATAAAGTAAACTGGTGGTTTTCCATAAGATGCAGCTTTGTGAATGTTTTATTTCATGTTTATAGTCTTTAATGCGCTTTAAGAAATTATATTATTAATTTAGCCTCTCATCCAAAAGCTGATTTTACAGCTACAAACACACTAATGTTGTTTTAATGCAGTTATTAATGCATTGATATCATCTATTGTTCATCAGCCAATCAGAATCCAGCATTCAGCAGACACTGTAAATGTCTTATTGTAATAAATCTGCATAATGAGTGATGTTTGATGAGAATAATTCTGACTTCAGCTGCTGAAAATAAAGTGTGTTTAGTGTTTGTTTACTGACTGAATGTCAATCTGTGTGTGTTTACAGTCTGGATCATGGAGGAAAGGAGAGGATTACAGCAGGACCGCTTAAGTGTACGTCTACACACACACACACACACACACACACACACACACACACACACA
>CAIGQQ010037356.1:0-17969 GCA_903798035.1 Danio albolineatus | reverse complement strand
GATAAAATGAGGATCTGGTGTGGTTGTGTCCTTAGTATGAGATCAGGATCATGCGTGTCCAGCTCTGTGTCTCTGAAGAGTGACCAGTCTAAAGGTTTTCCACCAAACTTCAGTGAGAAAACACCATCATCTGCCAGAAGGTATTTTGTGTTTTACACTATTGGTCACACATGGACTGTTTCAGTATTCATCAGGACATTTTATTACAGTTACACAATGCTTAAAGGCCACCCAGTACATTACCTGGGACATGAAATACAGGTTCGTACCTCTAACACAAGACAGACAATGAGACGTGGATATGAAAAATATATGCTTTCTTTTATTACAAGTCAATTATCTTTGTATCACAAATATTAAAAGACAAGCACATACTCTTTAAACTGGCAACAAGTGGTGGCAAGAAAAAGAATAAATCTTCATCCACCCGGAGGAGCTGGGGCTTACCAGTCGGGCAGGCTAGGCACTGGGCCCTAAAATGACCTAAAGATTCACACCTGCACACGGTTAGAGATTCAAAACACCACACAGTGAACTTCACTGCACACCAGTGAGCAAAAGACTAATCATTAGGAAGACAGATCCACATCACACAACGGCCCGAAAACTGAAATAACCCAAAGAAAGAAGCACTTTTAAAAGGAAAGCGAAAGGGCTTAACCAGCCACTACATACCAGACGCACGGCAGCGACACACCCACTGCAGAGAGTCAGCTGAATGATGACGCAATTTCCCCCATTCTTGGATGGCCTTTTATACACTCCTTAACGATCTCTAGTTAGTAATGCGTGTTCACAAAATACTTAACATGCAACATCTGCTACACAATGAAACATTTCCTTATTGTTTTTAACTTTAAAAAATCTGAAAAAAAAGTAAAATGTCCTTCTTGTTATGATAAGTTATGAGTCAAAAGATAAGACAGAAGATCAATGTGCAGCATCTATGAAATAAAAATTCAAATGTCAAGAAGAAGAACAAAGCTAAAACAAAATAACCCAAGGAACAAGGTGGCAGACAAACGGCAAAAAGATAATTCACAGAGCAAAGAGACAGAGATATAAACACAATTGTCCACATTATTCAGTCCAACAAGTGCGGATCTGAGCACAAAATATCAACTTATGACAAGGTTGATGTGGGATTTGTGAAACATTTGTATGCAGACGATCCAATTAAACGGCTGATTAGATGTTGATAAAATTGGTGAATGAAAACGTTTTCATTTGTTTACCACACTCTTAAATATTAATATTTTATAAACCTCACACCTAGAGTTTATGACATGGATAAACAGCCTGACCAAAAGGAGGAACTTCTCACAATAAGAGAGAGAGAGATATCCAATGGTATCTGGATGCAGCCATTATGATGCAAGCTGAGAGACACAATGCACTCAATGGAGCTAGTGACATTACTGTGAGGGGTAGGGTTATGGGTGGGGTTAGGTAAGCATATTAAAAAGGATTGCATGCAGCTCAGATTGCACTGCACCAGGTCTGCATCTAGACCCCTCTCGAGATATCACTGATTGATAAAGTGAAAGTGAAAGTAATGAACACATAAGCTTTAGCTAACTTATCATACAAAAATTTGCCACCTTGTTAATGTATGTTTTACATTATGTCATTGATATGTACTTATATCAGTGATGCACAATACTGTATATCATTTCAGCATTAATATCACAATTTACACTTCCACAATAGTCACATCATAGGCATTGTCACACCCTCTGCTCTATTCTGTTGTCCCAATCACCGTTCTCACTCACCATCCACCACACACGTGAACCTTCACCTGATTACTAATCACTTGCAATCACCTGCACACTATATTAAACTCACCTCACTCACTCAGCGGCTGGAATCGAAGACGGATGGTGTAGCGTCCTCCCCGACAGATGGTCAAGGCTTAAACTGTTTTATTTATTTATTGATTCAGACACCAACGTAAGAGCTAAACAGAATACAACAAAGAAAAAACATTAATACAATACATGTATCAGCTTAATGCAAACTTAGCTGCTCACCATCATATTTTAAATACTTCCACACAAGGCTAAAACACACAATATACACAATATAGTGCAAACACTAACCTTGTGACCTTTCGGAGAGTGCTAAAGCATTTAATGATGAACCTTTCTCATGTAAAGAGTATCGTGTGGACGTAAGTTTCAAAATAAAAGTTCCTCAGTATGAAGCATACAATTTAAAAATAAAATCAACAATAAATCAAACCTATTATGTTTCCTTAGAAAAATAAACAAATAGCAAAAATAGGTCATTCACAGATGGTTCTCCTCATCTACTCTCCCGAATTGTCCTGTGCTCTTCTGTGGATGTTCTCCTCTTCCTGTGGATGCAAATACACCTGTTTAAGGGAAGTGACTATTCTTATGTTGGTGTTTACAGAATAACTGAACCTACCACGTGAACTGTTTGTGTGTGAGATCGCTCACCCTCTTCAACATCATTCACCTGCTTCACCTTGCTACTGTTGTTGCATCACTTTAATGAATACCCTTGACGTTTATCATTTGTCTTCCTTGTGTCACCATGACAGGCACAGCATAGCTCAACTGCAATGTTGAGGGTTAAAGTTGACCAAGAGCCACAGAACACACGTGATTTGTCAATGCCAAAGTTTAACCATAGAGTAAAAGTATCATTAGCGCGTGACTTAGCTGTTAAAGACAGTTTAAAACATCTGGGCACAAGAAATGGAGATGTTTGGAAGTGTAAGAAAGATTAATTGTTTTTGTGATGAAGACTATACAGTGTTTTACATATGCACTGCAAACAAATGCTTTTCTTTTTTACAGTTGTTTTTTCTGGTCCAAAAAATAAATAATTGATCAGCACTTTGAATGAATTATTCATAATTCCATATGAGCTGATTTTGCTACAAAGAGACAATCAGGAGCACTTAGGATGTTGGGAAGTGAAGTCCAGACACATAAAGAAAACTCAGTGCCCTCTAATGTTCATTAGAGAGACTGCAGCAGGTTGTGATGCTCCTGTTCCTCTGGTGCCTTTGTGTTTTCAGTGTTAGATCAGGATCATGTGTGTCCAGCTCTGTGTCTCTGAAGAGTGACTGTCTAAAGAGGGTCATATACCAAACTTCAGTAACAAAACACCTTCATCTGCCCAAAGGTATTTTGTGTTTTACATTATTGCTCACACATGGACTGTTTAGAACATATTATGTGAACCAACAAATCAGTAAAGCACTAAAGATGTCTTGAAGATGTTTATAAACAAAACTGTTTAGTAAATGTATTTAAATACAGGTGAAGCTTTTGAAAATAATAAAATAAAAATAATCAGCTATTGTAGCTTAAAGCTTTTGTGTAATAATAAACTTTAAATCGAATATAAATCACTTTATTGTGTGATTTCTCATCTAAATTTAACATGTAACACAGCAGCGGCACTACAGAACATTTATTATTGTCAGTGATTGTAAGATATATCTGTTTGCCTATTCTTGTATTATTACAGTAGTTTTATCTGTTAACAGTGTTGGATATGAGTTAGCAGATTCAGGAGACGAGACTCACAGGAGACACACAAGTTTCACAGACAATCTCCTGGGGATCTTCCAGGTGGGAAAAACTCATTTTCATTAATTAAAGTCACTGAAATAATTCCACGAAGCACAAACAGAATATTTGTTCACAAGACTTTTGAGAACTGGATCTTGTAATCTGTGTGTAGTTGGCCCTTCACCCTACTAAAAAAGTATAAATATTAAAATAAATAGTCTTAATTGTTTGAGGTGCAAAAAAAATATTTGTGCTGCTTTGGTTTTTCAGATATTTAAATGATATTTCCAGGTCATTCTGATATCCCTAGCCACCTTAACCGCTCCAGGTTCAGCCCAGATAGTATCGCACAGTATGTAAAGTATGTGCTATTTTGGTTTGTGCCAGTGAAAAATGTATTTGTGCTGCTTCTGTTATTAAAATAATGGACATTCAGTTAAAGAATATGGCATCACCTCGTGCCAGATTCAACTCAGAAAGTCTTTGTTGTTTGTGCCTGATACAGTTTTGTTTGTTTTGCTTCAGTTATTAAAATATTGGAAAATGACTTTGAAAAAAGGACAATGATGTCACCAGCCCCCCACATGCTCCGAACTCACTCCAAATTGTTTGTTTTTTTGTTCTTTGTGCTAATTAAAAAAAAACTTTTATATTTAAAATAATATTAGCAATTAATATTGGTTTCTGCAAGTGAAAGCTTAGATTGTGCTGATTTAAACTCACTCGTAATGGCCTTGTCAAACTTGAAATCAGCTGAACACTGAAGACACATAAGGAGCGCAGCACCACGCTTATTAAATGACAACTCTAGGTATCAGGCTAGCAGACAGATGATGAATAGCTCTGCCATGAATGATGCCAGGGGCGACACGGCAGCTCAGTGTTTAGCACTGTCGCCTCACAGCAAGAAGTTCGCTGGTTCAAGTCCAGGCTGGGTCTGCTGGCATTTCTGTGTGGAGTTTGCATATTCTCCTCGTGTCCACGTGGGTCTCCTCTGGGGGCTTGGGTTTCTCCCACAATCCAAACACATGCATTATGGGTGAAAAAAATTTGCTAAATTGCCTGTAGGGTATAATGGTGTGTGAATGAGTATATATGGGTGTTTCCCAGTACTGGGTTGCAGCTGGAAGGTTATATGCTGGATATGTTGGTGGTTCATTCTGCTATCGCGGCCCCTGATGAATAAAGGGACTAAACCAAAGGAAAATGAATGAATGAATGAATGAGTGACTTACTCAATGAATGAATTACTCATAATTCAGTGTGTGAAATTTGAAAAACTGAAACCACAAGAACAAAACTTATATTTTCCAAATGTAGATGTAAAATATATAATCTGAATCAGGCATCACCAATCTCGGTCCTGGAGGTCCGGTTTCCTGCAGGGTTTAGCTCCAACTTGCCTCAAAACACCTGCCTGAATGTTTCAAGTATACCTAGTGAGAGCTTGATTAGCTTGTTCACGTGTGTTTGATTAGGGTTGGAGCTAAAATCTGCAGGACACCGGACCTCCAGGAGCAAGTTTGGTGATCCCTGGTCTAAATAATTGAACAACACATTAAATAATAAGGGTAAGAATAATAGACTTGGATAAAATATAAATAAAATATATTGTCATTATTTAGATTTTTTTTTTATTCAGATTTTATACTATTAAATTAACATCAATGTAATGTTTCTTTCACAGAAAAAATGACATTTATTTGTCTATTCAGACATTTGTAGTTTGTGGATGTACATCTGTGTGTGAATTAATTTTGGTTAAATATTGTGCTTCTTTTTTGTTTAAACATAGATACTTGAGAGTAAAATGATCAGATTTCTAAAGAATGAACTGGAAAAGTTTAAGAAAATCTTACAAGAAGAAAACAGACAAGAGTTTGTAAAGGACTTTAATGAGAACAGATGCGTAATCACAGAAGCAGCTCTTGATCTTTCACTCTTCTTCCTGAGAGAGATGAAGCAAGATGAAGCTGCTGATACACTCGAGGGTAAGAGACTCATGGTCATCTGTCAGACTGACACTTACTAATATAGCTGGAAAATTCAAGACTAAAACTATCTGTTTCTGTGTTTAGGTGAGCTGTTTTTCATTAATCAGCTTAAATGTGGCCTGAAGAAGAAATATCAAAGTGTGTTTGAAGGAATTGCACAGCAAGGAGACTCCACACTTCTGAATAACATCTACACAGATCTCTATATCACTCAGGGTGTGAGTGAACAGGTCAACACTGAACATGAGATCAGACAGATTGAAGCTGCTTCCAGACGTCATCAGTCACTAGAGATACAGGTTGAATGCAAACATTTGTTTGAAGCACCTGAACAATATAAGCAGATCAGAACTGTCCTGACAAAAGGAGTTGCTGGCATCGGGAAATCAGTCTCTGTGCAAAAGTATGTTTTGGATTGGGCTGAAGGAAAAGAAAATCAAGACATCAGCTTCATATTTCCTCTTCCTTTCAGAGAGATGAACTTAAAGGAGAAAGAAAAACTAAGTATAAAAGACCTCATAACTCAGTTTTTCCCAGAGACTGAAGGACTGAACCTTACAAGAAGCACACGATTCAAAGTCCTGTTCATCCTTGATGGATTGGATGAATGTCGTCTTCCTCTAAACTTTGCTGGTAATGAGAGGTGTTGTGATGTATCGTCAGCAGTCTCTCTGGATGTTCTCCTGATGAACCTCATCAAGGGAAATCTGCTTCCTTCTGCTCTCATCTGGATCACCAGCAGACCAGCAGCTGCCAGTAAGATTCCTGCGGACTGTATCGACCGGCTGACAGAGATACGAGGATTCAATGATGCCCAAAAGGAGGAGTACTTCAGAAAGAGACTAACAGATCAGAATCAGGCCAGAGAAATCATTGATCACATTAAACAGTCAAAGAGTCTCTTTAATATGTGCCACATCCCAGTCTTCTGCTGGATTTCAGCCACTGTTCTCCAGAACATTTTGAAGGAGAACAGAAATACTAAACTGAAACACAGGGCTAATGCTGAAACACTGCAGGAATCTCCCAGGACTCTGACACAGATGTACACACACTTTCTCCGCTTTCAGATCCAGCAGAGCAGAAAAAAGTATGATGGAGAAAACACACCAGATGTTTCCTGGGATAAAAACCTCATCCTTTCACTGGGGAAACTGGCCTTCCAGCAGCTGGAAAGAAACAATGTGATCTTCTATGAGAGCGATCTGAAAGACTGTGGCATTGATGTCTATCAGGCGTCGGTGTACTCGGGCATGTGTACCCAGATCTTTAAAGAGGAAACGGGAATCATTCTTGGTACCATGTACTGCTTTCTTCACTTGAGCATTCAGGAGTTCATTGCAGCCCTTTATCAACATCTGATTCTAGACAGCAACAAGAAGTATTTATCTATTTTTAGACAGAAAAACAAAAATAAAGGCATGATTGATTTACTGAAGACTGCAGTGGACAAGGCTCTGGAAAGTGACAATGGACATCTGGATCTTTACCTCCGCTTCCTTCTTGGTCTGTCACTCCAGTCTAATCGACAACTCTTACGAGGCCTGTTGACACAGCAGGATGACAGAGACCAGAGCAAAGAGGAAATAATTGCATACATCAAGCAGAAACTTAAAGGGAATCTGTCTCCAGAGAGATCCATCAATCTGTTCTACTGTCTGAATGAACTGAATGACCAAACTCTGCTGAAAGAAATTCAGTCTCACCTTAGTAGAGGAAGTCTGTCATCTGCTAACCTTTCACCTGCCCAGTGGTCTGCTCTGGTCTTTGTGTTGTTGACCTCAGAGGAAGTGCTGGGGGAGTTTGAACTTCAGAAATTCCAGAGATCAGACGAGTGTCTCATCAGACTATCAGCAGTCATCAAAACCTCCAAAAGAGCTCTGTGAGTCAAAGTTTCTTTCATCTAAGAAATAGACTTGCTGAAATTAAATTATCCAACATATCATGTTAATGAACACTTTACTTCAAAATTCGGTTAATAATTGTTTATTATTTAATATTTAAGAGTGTTTCTTTTTTATTAAAATTTCAGATTAATGTATTGGCAGTGGTTGTTTAAGGGATAGTTTACCCCAAAAAGGAAATTTACTCCTTTACTCACCATCAAGAGGATATAAACTTTTCTAAAGTTTCCTCTCTCCTGTTGAACTTAAAATAAATTATTTTAAGAAAGCTGGAAACCTGTACCCATTGACTTGCATAGCATTTGTTTTTCCTACTAAGGATGTCATTGGCTAATGGTTTTCATCTTTACACAATCATATTTTGTGTTCAACAGATTAAAGAAGCTTATAAAAGTCTGAAAACACTTGAGGGTGAGTAACTGTTAGGGTAAATTACCCCTTAAAAACAGCTATAAATCAGCTATCTATGAACAGTAGCTGATATTACTTGCTAGCAAAAGCATATTTTAAGAGTACAGTTTTTTTCTGTCGCTTCTCTGAAATATAGTAGCAAATTCAATTGTGAAATTCAGATCTGCTCATCTTATGTTGTTATCCTCTCTCATTGTGTATCATTTTATAACTGACTTGTGAATTTGTATGTGTTGTATTGTTTTGTTTTTGTGTGTGGAAATTGAGTCATTTCGGGTAAGAGTAGAATGATCACACTGACGTTGTTTTCTCCATTCTGTCTACTTTGACCTTCTCTATGCTGATAATTATCAGGTAACATCATGCGTGCCCCTGTGTGGGATAAATTGCAATTGCCTTCTGATTAGAGTAGTCCACCAGTGTAGAAGTGTTTACTATAAAGCTGGTTAGTTGCTTTTCTTTATTCTTCTTTTAATTTAGTGATTGATTTATAATCATTCATTTAGTTGTTTTTTGTTATGAATCATGTAGTCATAAAATAGCAAATGCTTATTATGCATTATTATTAACCTTAAGGGAATACACAAAAAAGTGTGAGTTCATCAAGCTGGAGGTGCTACAGTGGACAAGGGGGAAGAATGGGTTAATTAAACCACAACAGAGTACAGATGAACAGGAAGAAATTGACAGGACACATGGTCAGGGAGTAAGACAAAGCCAAGGCAGGGACTACTGCACTGAAAACCAGGGATGCTGTGGATCAGGATAAACAGCTGGAGCACAGAGCTATAATTGAGCCAGTAAAACCCTCAATGGTGTAGCAGGAGACCATCTTTCCGGAGGTTTCAAACACCCATGGACTGACTGAGTATCCATAAATGCTGCATTCACAATTCCTGGGACCACAGAAGTGGCACCCAAAAAATGAGAGGACTGTGGCTTGAGATCCACAACAGCTGGAGACTCCGATGTGGCCACCATAACAACTGGGGGTATGGCAGCCATCTTGTCAAGTGACTGGGCAGCCAATCATCATGGGAAGGTACTGAGGGTTAGCAGCCATGAGCGGGTGGTAAAACCACAGGACTTTAGAGTGTGGAAACTGCTGTGCTTGAGATCCTTGAATTTGATCTACTAGAGAACATTGAAACTGCTGTAATGCAAAGTACTAAAACAGTGGATATGGGTGGATGAAGCTGAGAAGCTGCAGGCAAGATTACAGGGGAGGAAGTCCTTATCACTGATCTTTAGAAACAAAAAACAAACAAAAAAACATGTTTTTATTTATATCTTATTTGCGTATTTACCTCTTTTCTATATTTCTATTATAGCCGTTTTTTAGTTTTTATTTTATTTTGCAAAGTGCCTTGAGATGCAAGTTTTAAAGATGCTACAGAAAATGATTGTTGTTATTCTTTTTCATCTCTGCACCATTTTGGTCCAGAGATCTTCTCTTTTTATTATTTTAATAGTAATTTAATTTAAAAATGTCCTTCCCTGTCTTGCAATGATCAGTGTAAAATGAAAAGTTGGACTATTGAAACATGTAAAGGAAGTGGTTTAAAAACATTGCGTAAATTATACATTTCAATATGTTAATGAGATCACTCTAGCTAAAGCAACCAGCAAAGAGAAAAGTTACATTTTAAGTGAGAATGTGAAATATAGGAACAATTGGAGGTAGTAACTAGGAAGGTGGAGAGTTTAGCTGATGCTGTCAATATGGTGGCATTGAAAAATCTGACTATAAATTAACTTAAAGTTCAGATGAAATCAAAACTAACCATATGATTATGTTAGCTCTCATTGCTAGTTTTGTGGTGAACAATTCATCTGTGCAAGGCATTAAGGAAAAAAAAATATTTGGCCTTGTAATCTTTAATTGAATCATATGTTTTAGGTATTGAGCAAGGTTGGAAAACTCTTCTAAAACCCTTTTCCCAATCTTTATGATTGAAATACCTACTTTACAACATCCAACCAGCTCGCAATTACCGTTTCCATTTCTCTAGGAACTACATCACAATAAAAAAAGAAAAGGGTGCAGCTTCCAGTTCATGTGGACTTTAATGGTCTGATTTAAAGATGGAAGTCAAGCCGCCAGAACATGCAATATTAAAAGCTTTGATGAGCTTATACGCTTTGAGCCGATATCATGTCTTTATTTGGACTTAGAAAGTAAAAGCCAGAGCCGTGTTCAGTGTTTCCAGTGCTCTCACGATGTGTGTTGTTATGACCATTAAAGTAATTCAGAGAAGTCTAAAGAGTCTTTTCTTTTTTTCATATAAGGAGAAATCACTCCTCATAGGGACTTCAATAATTGCATGCACACTCTCACAAAAAATAATACAATGTCCTTTTTGTCCTCTACACAGGCTACAGTGCTGTAATCTCACTGCTCGGTCTTGTGAGAGTTTGTCATCAGCTCTACAATCCTCAAACTGTGTCCTGAGAGAGCTGGATCTGAGTATCAATGACCTACAGGATTCAGGAGTGAAGCTTCTCTCTGATGGAGTAAAGAGTCCAAACTGTAAACTGGAGATACTGAGGTCTGAGTTTAAAGTACTTTAATTGTTTTTTTTATTAAGTTGAGTATTAAAGCAACGCTATTAATTTATATTGTGTCCTTGTTTAGATTTTCCACATGCAATCTCACTGCTCCTTCTTGTGAGAGTTTGTCTTCAGCTCTACACTCCTCAAACTGTGTCCTGAGAGAGCTGGACCTGAGTAACAATGATCTGCAGGATTCAGGAGTGAAGCTTCTCTCTGATGGACTGAAGATGGTAAACTGTAAACTAGAGACACTGAGGTCTGGGTTCAAGCACCTGATATATTTATTTATTGATTGATTGTAAATAGTATTTACATTAAACAAATTACTAAAAATTACACTAATTTGTTTGTTTTTTGTTTAGATTAATCATTTGTAATCTCACTGTTCGGTCTTGTGAGAGTTTGTCTTCAGCTGTGCAATCCTCAAACTGTGTTCTGAGAGAGCTGGACCTGAGTAACAATGACCTGCAGGATTCAGGAGTGAAGCTTCTATCTGATGGACTGAAGAGTTCAAATTGTAAACTGGAGACATTGAGGTAAATTGTTTTCCACACAACAACAACAATAAAAAGTGTTTAGATTTAGATTGAAATTCCCAAATATATTTAAAAGCATTAGTGGATAAACTGCAAAATGCTGCTTTTTCAAATGAAAGTTGCACTTTTTCTTATACAGTTAAGGAAATTTGTGTGTTTAAAAGATTATTGTAATTAATTATGTTCAAATATTTTATTCAGATTTTGTATTTTTATACGATCATATTTATAGTTTATCTTTTAATTGGTTTATTGGAAAGTTATATTTAGGAATTTGTCAGATGTTATTCTGTCAACAACAAAAAAACAAAAACGACAAAAACAATGTGGAGAAGGTCTGAGGAGGTTTTTGGGCCCTGGAGCAGTTTTGATATGCTCTGATAATTTGCATTTTTTTAGGTTCTTGAAAATACCTCATGGCACTCTTATCTAAACTGAAGTATTGCAGTTTTCTTACATTTCAAAATATTCAAGAATATTAAATGGCATTTAACATTTAGTTTTATTAAATACCAGTTGACAATAATTCTAATTGAATTCTAAAGTTTTGTCATATTATTAGCCTCTTAGTTTTCTCTTTTACATGAGATGAACTACTAGAAGTCACACTTAATGTAATCTGTGTTGTTCCTTCTTAGATTGGTCAGTTGTAAACTCACTGTTCAGTGTTGTAAGAGTTTGTCTTCTGCTCTACAATCCTCAAACTGTGTCCTGAGAGAGCTGGACCTGAGTAACAATGACCTGCAGGATTCAGGAGTGAAGCTTCTCTCTGATGGACTGAAGAGTTCAAACTGTAAACTGGAGACACTGAGGTCTGAGTTCAAACACCTGATTTATTGATTGATTGATTTTTTTTCTTTTCTTGCATCAGACAGATTACATTTACAGTGGGTTTTGTAGTCATTTGTGTTCTTTCTCAGATTGGTCATCTGTAAACTCACTGCTCAGTCTTGTAAGAATTTGACTTTCGCTCTACAATACTCAAACTGTGTCCTGAGAGAGCTGGACCTGAGTAACAATGACCTGCAGGATTCAGGAATGAACCTTCTTTCCGATGGACTTAGGAGTCCAAACTGTAAACTGGATACACTGAGGTAAATTATATTCAACTCAACAGCAACTATAAAAAGATAGTTACATATTGGTTTAACAAATTTAGTTTAGATTTATTCAATGTATTGGCAGAAGAAGAAACAAAACATTTGCAGGCATGTGCTTTTATTTATATCTATACAAATGTATGTTCATTCATTCATTTTCTTTTCGGCTTAGTCCCTTTATTAATCTGGGGTTGCCACAGCGAAATGAACCGCCAACTTATCCAGCATTTGTTTTACACAGCGGATGCCCTTCCAGCTGCAACTCATCTTTGGGAAACATCAATACACGTTCATTCACACTCATACACTAAGGACAATTTAGCCTACCCAATTCCCCTATACCACATGTCTTTGGACTGTGGGGGAAACCGGAGCACCCAGAGGAAGTCCACGCAACCACGGGGAGAACATGCAAACTCCACACAGAAATGCCCACTGACCCAATCAGCGACCTTCTTGCTGTGAGGCGAACGTGCTACTCACTACACCACCGTGGCGCCACAAATAGATGTGTATAGCCAAATGTATTTAAAAGCATTACTGAATAAACAGCAAAATATTGCATTTTCAAATTAAAGTTTCTCTTTTTTCAATGTAACTGAATATGACTTACAGTTAAAGGAATCAGTTTGTTTTATAGAATAGGTTTATATTTTAATATTATCATATTTATAGTATATTTTTGAATTAGTTTATTGGACATATTTATTTGGATTTTGCCAAATGTTTTGGCAATTCTGTCCAAAAAAAAAAAAAAAACTAAATTAGAGTCAAGCCTCTGGAGTTTTTGTGCCCTGGTAAAGTTTTTCTTGTAAACAAGAAAAACCGCTACAAAAATATGAAGACACACACACTCTATAAAATCAAACCACCTAGTTTTTTAAGATATATATATATATATATATATATATATATATATATATATTGCAATATAAATAACTGATTTGCGGTGGTAGTTGGTGGTTCATTCTGCTGTGGCTGTGTAATTATTATAATTTAATAAGTGAATAAGTGGTCTTTTGCTGCCATCAAGTGGTACAATGACAAAACTTGAAGCACTCGTTTAAATTTGGTATATTGGTTTAGAATCATGCCACATGTGCTTGAATAACTGAGATTTTAAGTTTCATACAATCTGCTACTTGCATATTGTAGTTGTTATTATTATTATTACTGACTACACACTATATTTTGTTATTGTCTCTATTCTGCTATAATACGTATCTGCCTGAATTGTTTTATTATAGTACTAGTAAAGACTATAATTATAGTATGAATATTAATATAGTGTTATTCATATTATAATTATAGTCTTATGCATAGGTATGCACGCACTATTTCATATTATATTTGCTATTAAATCACCTTATCAAATATAATGGATTGTTTTATTCTATTACAATAAAGTGGGATAGACTACTGCTGTACATTAAATTTTTGCGATTGTTTACTGTCAAATCTCTTTTTAAGAGCTAAGATCTGGAGCAACTCTACCACTCCACAAGATGTAAAACATAGCAAAACTGTAAGAATATAGTGGATTCCAGCACTACATGTGATAAAGGAGATACATTTACTGATAATATTAATACAGCTCTTTTTATAGCGTAACATATTCATGATATGTTTCAGCTTCTTTTTAAGTAGCTGGAATTTTTCACACCATCAAATTATAATAAGTTCATAAATATAAGCGTTATTGTATTTTGTATGTAGGAAAACAGAAGCTCCTCCGTTCCGTTGCATCTGTTTACATGAAGCATCTTTTAGAGATGATCTACAACATCATTAGAGATATCTTCAGATGAAATTTGACTAGTCAAAGTATATTTACAGACATCTCGTATCTGATTTTTTACTAGGAAAACTGTAATTGCAGATATCTCAAATTATAATTATCACTCGTCGAAATATAATTAGAGATCTCTCTAAATATATTTATGGATAGTCAGAACAAAGGTTTAAATGCTAAAAAGGCTTGCCATAGAGCAGAGCTACAGACGCCTGCTAGCATTTTGCTTTGACAGGCTTTTCTTTGGGAGAAACGCTTAATACTTCATAACCTGCAACTCATTTGTGTTTTGACCACATGTGCTTAGTTGTTAACTATATCAATAAAGTGTTTAGTCTTTTGAAAACACTGCTGAACATTGAGCCATAAATATTGTTCTTATGATGTTTTTCTACAGGAGGAAAACGCAAATTACTTCCAAACACTTCATATATAGTCTGTTAGTAAACGCAAAGCTACTTATAAAATCCAGGCATAACACAGTATGACAACGCTTCAGATGACTGTTCTAGAGCCTACAGCTAATCGATCTGTCAGATTCTGGAGTGCATTACAGGTCTAAAGAACAATATATATGATAAACGATCTTAAATAAACCAAATACATTTATAGATATGGTATATAAGTATAAAATTTCACTAACCTGGGAAATGGAGTGAGCACAATTAAGTGCACACTGCATGCCATATTATATGATAATTGTAGGAAATACTTCCAAAAGGCAACTGACTGTGTAAAGCCACTTAAAACAAAACTAAAATACAATGTATATGCCAAGTTCAGCGGATAATCAGAATGACATGACGGCGACCAGCGAGACCTAGCTGTCACTCAAGTGGCCATGCCCTTAACTATGCAGACTTAATAAAACTTAATTTAAATGAAACAGATGAGTAATAGAAATATTCACCCCCTCACAGTTGTCATTAAAGATAATATTAGCTACATACACCAAAACCATCTTATATACCAGGCTGTAAACATGTTTTTAAAAGCTGTAAAATTGGCCAATTCAGTGAACATATGGACTTCCTGGAGCCAGCCACCAAAGGCAAGTTGATGAATTGCAGTTTCAGTTACTTCCATATTGGCTTCACAAGGAAGAGCAGGAGGTTGCCGCTTTATGGTTTACCAGCGATCTGTACAGGCTGGATTGCTGGTAATCGTGACATTATGTTAAACAATTAATTTAAATAAACTGAAATAAATCTAATTTGATTGTATGATTTGGAATTGGATGTTTTATGAGATTATTTACATGGTAACACTTTATTTCGATGGCCCATTTGAGTATTAGTAGACTGTCTACTTAATATCTGACATTTAACTGACTATAAGATACTGTGCAAGTATATGTCAACTTACAGTACATTAACCATACCCCTAACCCCAACCCTAACTCCAATCTAACAGTCTACTTATAATCTAATGAGAATTAGTTGCAATGTAACTTAAATTCAACAAATGTAGTAAAGTGTGACATTTTTTTGCAATTATTTTGCGTTGAAATTAAGAGTTTTGCAGGATCACAAAAAAATTGTGGCTTTTAGTTGATTTTGTGTTGGATTCAGCGATCTCAAAAAACCAAAAAATGAGGGGGTCTGCAAAATTATCTGAAAATAATCCTGATGACTCCTAAAACAATATATTGGAAAGGCTTATTGTAAAGGAGAGTCAGCAGTCATCATATTGATGTTATTCTAAGCTGACAGAATAAAATGGACCATCAGTGTGAATGTCACTGTCAGGCAAATACGTACATTAACAGAGTGGGTTTGTTTGAGCTCATTTAGTTTTAGTCCACAACATAATCAAAATATAAAAAATGAAATCAGCTCATTTTCTGTTGTGTTTTCTACATTATTTTAAGATGTCCTTCTGTAGTCAAATGTGGCTTATTCCTCACAGCAGACTTTACAGCTTCATGTGATGTATTATGAACAATGTTTTTGCTCTGTACAGTAATAAATATGATTTTGAGTCCTTGTTGAGTGTTTGACTTTGTTTGCTGATCTCAGGGGTTGATCAAAAGGGAGAGGTCATCAGGATGTGTGTTTTCAACACTGGTGTTCACATGAGCAGAAACAACAGTCAGCATCTTCAAAACACAAAGAATTGTGTGATTTTCAAACTGTGTGATGTGGACTATTGCTGTGTTTGCAGATTGTCTGCCTGTATGGTGACAGAGGAAGGCTGTGGTTTTCTGTCTTCAGCTTTGAGTTCAAACCCCTCACACCTGAGAGAGCTGGATCTGAGCTACAATCATCCAGGAGATTCAGGAGTCAAGCTACTCTCTGAAAAACTGGAGGATCCAAACTACACACTGGACAAACTCAAGTATGTGGAGCATCAATGCTCTTGTCCTTTAACACTTGATGGCATTAAAAACATTAAAAAGGTATTTACTGATATTCAGTTTTCTGTGAGGGTTCTGGGGTTAGGACAGACAGAAGATGCAGCTTGTAGAGTATTACAGTCATGTCTAAGAAGAGCAAATAATTCAGTATGAAATGAATCCAAATCTGTAAAAATGTTTGAATGTATCGGGGCAGTTCTGACATTAACCGGGACACACTGTACAGTTTTACATTTCAGCTGAACAGAGAAACTTCTTCATACATTTCTGCTTGTGATGGCAATCTATTCCTTCCAGTTCTCTGCTATTACCATAGGGACTCGGCACAAACTTGCAATGTAACAGTTTACTTTTCATTTGTCAGGATACAACAAAAATAAAAAATAAAAACAAACGGAAGAACTATTTACACTTTTCCAAATGTAGGACTGATGGGGTTACACAAGCTTCAATATAAATATGGTTTTGAAGAATTTTCAAAAGACTGTATACCATCAAGTCCCTTCCTTCTTTCTTATCTTTTTTCCCTGTTACTTACACTTACATATGGCGTATGGCATTAGTTAACATATGAAACGTCATGTACATAATATAATATCACAAAATATACAAATCAAATGCTGTATCAAATAACAACTATATCTCAATACAAATTATTTAATATTATAGAAAAATATTACAAATCTCGTTTGCTTTTTATGGCTCTAACACTTCTGAAGAATCGTACAATATTAGGTCAGAAATAGGGTTGGGGATTGAAAATCGATTCAGATTCTGGAATTAGACACTTAGATTAATATTCATATTCTTGTTATAAAATGAACATCTGGTTTCCTCTTCTGGGTTCCTGTGCACACATTTTTATTTTTTCCCTTGGTAATCTGCCATGAACTTCCGCGCCGGTGAGCACCTTTAATAGTTAACATCATTTAGAGACGGACTGCAACATGTTCTCAAAGGCTGCATGTGGTGAAGAATGATGGCAAAGCTAAGTGTAATCATTGTAAAAAAAAATGAATGTTGCAGCAGGGTGTCTCCATCAACAGGAACAGAATATGCGGTCAGTTCACAAACATCAAATATAAAGATTAAACTGTGTTTGATTGTGCATCCTGGCTGTAACCAACAACTGTTGTGTGTTTTAGTTGAAGTGTTTTGAGTTGTAGCTGAGCAGCTCAGTGCTAGCTTTAGTTTATTATCTGAAGGTAAAACTAAACAGCTCATTCTCTCCACCCCCTCATTCATAAACAGATTTAGACTCAATCTCAGCCTTTGTCATTCATAATCACAGCTTTTGTATTGGAGTCTAAAGTTTGTATAAAGTAAACTGGTGGTTTTCCATAAGATGCAGCTTTGTGAATGTTTTATTTCATGTTTATAGTCTTTAATGCGCTTTAAGAAATTATATTATTAATTTAGCCTCTCATCCAAAAGCTGATTTTACAGCTACAAACACACTAATGTTGTTTTAATGCAGTTATTAATGCATTGATATCATCTATTGTTCATCAGCCAATCAGAATCCAGCATTCAGCAGACACTGTAAATGTCTTATTGTAATAAATCTGCATAATGAGTGATGTTTGATGAGAATAATTCTGACTTCAGCTGCTGAAAATAAAGTGTGTTTAGTGTTTGTTTACTGACTGAATGTCAATCTGTGTGTGTTTACAGTCTGGATCATGGAGGAAAGGAGAGGATTACAGCAGGACCGCTTAAGTGTACGTCTACACACACACACACACACACACACACACACACACACACACACA
>CAIGQQ010037352.1:0-10747 GCA_903798035.1 Danio albolineatus | reverse complement strand
GCAGGATTAACTGGAATATAGATTTACTTTTTTTTGGATTTTTCTTTCACTTTTTTTAGTTTTTTGTTTTTTGCAACAGGTTTTTATTGTGTTTAGGATTTGTACTTGTTATTGATAGAAACTTTTTGTGCTGCTGGCTGGATTTGGGCTTGGAATGTGATGCTTTTACGCCTCGGGCTCATAATCCTGGCTCTCCTGAAACAGAGGAGAAATGACAGATGATAAAATATGAGTTACAGACTGACAGAGAGAGAGAATACAGTATTATTTTAATGCTAAAACAGATAATACAGTTGTGTATTGTTTATTAATTCATTTTCTTTTCAGCTTAGTCCCTTTATTAATCTGGGGTCGCCACAGCAGAATGAACCGCCAATTTATCCAGCATACACAGCGGATGCCCTTCCAGCCGCAACCCTTTACTGGAAAACATCCATCAGTTGTGTATTGTATTATATTTTATTATTAAAACAGATAATACAGGGCGTCACGGTGGCGCAGTGAGTAGCTCGATCACCTCACAGCAAGAAGGTTGCTGGTTTAAGTCCCAGCTGGGTCAGTTGGCATTTCTGTGTGGAGTTTGCATGTTCTCCCCATGTTGGCGTGGGTTTCCTCCGGGTGCTCCGGTTTCCCCCCACAGTCCAAAGACATGCGGTATAGGCTAAATTGTCCATAGTGTACGTATGTGTGTGAATAAATGTGTATGTGTGTTTTCCAGTGAAGGGTTGTGGCTGGAAGGGCATCCCCTGCTTAAAACATATGCAGGATAATTTGACGGTTCATTCCGCAGTGGGGACCCCAGATTAATAAAGGGACTATGCCGAAAAGAAAATGAATAAATGACAGATAATACAGTATTGTTTGGATTTTAATAATAATTCAGATAATAAAGCAGTGCATTGTTTATAATTTAATATCAAAGCATAATACTGTTACGTATTGTGTATATTTGAATATTAAAACAGATAATACAGTTTATATTTAAATGATTCAGAGAATACAGTTGTGTATTCTCTAATATTTTAATAATAATACAGATAATACAGCAGTGTATCGTTTATAATTTAATATTAAAACATAATAGAGTTATGTTCATATTATAAAAATTCAGAGAATATAATTGTGTTATTTATATTTTAAAAATAATTTAGATTATACAGCAGTGTATTGTTTATAATTTAATATTAACACAAATAATACAGTTGTGTGTTTATATTTTAATATTAAAACAGATAACACAGTATTGTTTATATTGTAATAGTTCAGAGAATACAGTTGTGTATTCTCTAATATTTGAATAATAATCCAGATAATACAGCAGTGCATTGTTTATAATTTAATATTAAAATATAATACAGTTGCGTATTGTCTATATTTTAATATTAAAACAGAAAGTACAGTTTATATTGTAATAATTCAGAGAATACAGTTGTGTATTCTCTAATATTTGAATAATAATACAGATAATACAGCAGTGCATCGTTTATAATATAATATTAAAACATAATACAGTAGTATGTTCATATAATGTTCATATTTTAATAATAATTCAGAGAATACAGTTGTGTATTCTCTAATATTTGAATAATAATACAGATAATACAGCAGTGCATTGTTTATAATTTAATATTAAAACATAATACAGTTGTGTATTGTTTATATTTTATTAACACAAATAATACAGTTGTGTGTTTATATTATAATAATACTTAAGAGAATACAGTAGTGTAATGTTCATATTTTAATAATAATTCAGAGGATATGGTTGTGCATCGTGTTAGTTGAATAACACAGACAATACAGCAGTGCATTGTTTATAATTTAATATTAAAACATAATACAGTTGTGTATTGTGTTATATTTTTTAATTAATACAGAGAATACAGCTGTGTATTTTTTATAATTTAACATTAACACAAATATTACGGTTGTGTGTTTTAATTTAATAATATTTAAGAGAATACAGAAGTGTAATGTTCATATTTTAATAATAATTCAGAGAATATGGTTGTGTATTGTGTTAGTTGAATAATATTACCAATAATATTACCGATTACTGCATTGTTTATAATTGAATATTAAAACAGATAACATAGTTGTGTCTTGTGTTATATTTTTTAAATAATACAGAGAATATGGCTGTGTGTTGTTTATATTTTAATAATATATTTTTTTCCTCTTTTATTATTCTTTTTCATTTCATAATCTTTTTAATCCTCCTATATTGCTTTTTCTTTCTTATTAGTGTATGTATTTATCAGAATTAGTGTGTTTTCTGCATGTATACATGTATTATATAATCACTTCAGCATTTTAGGAGGAAGAAGTTTGTCCCAAAGCTTGCATGCTCTTCTATTACACACTCCAAAGGATGTATTTTTCTTCACAAAAAAAAAAAGTACAAACCTTTTAGACGTAGCATGAGTGTGTGAATTGAAGCAAAGCATCTAACTTACTCAGTAATTCTCCAATATTCCTTACATCAATATTAATAAAACGATAAATCAAAATATATTTTCACTTTAATAATCTCCACGCTTTATCCTTTCTTATCGTGTTAAGTAAATAGCTTTTCCAGCAAAGCACACACAGGGAATCCCACCATACTGTATCCGAGTGTACAGAACACACATCTGACGAACCAAACACATCAATATTGCAAAACCCCCGGGTATGGATCTGTCTTATATATGAAGTAAGACATGTACACTGAAAAAAATGATGTCTGCAAAGTTGTTGCAAACAATTTATAGGGTTAAATTTAAATAAACAAATTAAATTGAGCAATGTTTAACCTAATTTGTTAAACTAAAATCAGCTCAAAAAAATTGTTCACATGCACTTAATTAAAATAAAATTAGTAAATACAAGGAATTTATTTTTGAATCATTTTTTTCAGTGTATGAAAGCCATTTAAACTCTTAACTAAATAAATAATTGTACAAAATCTACAGACAGCAGTATAATATAATATAAAAGCGATTGATTAATGCTGCCTTATAATATGTAGCTTACAATATTTATTTTTATTCAAATAATGAACTATATAATTTAAATAATAAACTATATTATAATATTTTGCATTATGTTAAATATTTTTTAACACTTCCCTTATTTTCCCCTCAATAGATCTGATCATATGTTATACAGATCAGCTGCAGTTCCTTGTTCCTCCAGCAGGCGGCAGATGAAGCTTCAGATAACAAGCAGCATCAAAGCTAATGCTAACTCTATAGCAGTAGGCATTGAATGAGACTAAAAGGCGCCATTTGATTGGCTAAGACATGCTTCATGTGATTAAATTACCATTACAGGTTTTACACTAAGTAACACAGGCATTTTCATCACACAGTAATACAATCTCTTGTATTTAATGAGTTTAATTAATATAAACACTGGAGTTCTGACATGTGAAGATGACCTACGTGTGAATTATTCCCTGCTTTTGTGTGTAAAGGGGATTAATCTGGAGGAATCATCTCCTTTACAGGCCATCACAGGAGAATACATCACTACAATGCACCAGTGTGCTTGACGTCAGCAGAATGACTGAGCATAATGAGGTGCAGAGAAACACACATGCACACACACACAGGGAATCCCACCATATCTGTCCAGAACACACCTCTGACAAACCAAACACATCAATAATATATGTGTTTGGATATGAAGTATGTCTTACATGAATGCCATTAACTACAGATAGCGGGTTAATAATTGAAAATAAAGAATGGGTTCATTAATTCTGCATTTTATCAAGGGTCGCCACAGCAGAATGAACCGGCAACTACTCTGGCAAGTGTTTTTATGCTGCAGACGCCCTTTCAGCCGCAGGCTTAAAATATTGATTTAAGTTTAAATAACAGTATTTGTGTTGAACTGTATTTTTTAATTGAGAATAAGAAGATTGGATTAAAAAAAATATATAATACTTTCCTCATTGTTTATATTTATTAAATTATTAATCACATTTTTATTGGTAAATTCAAGTTGTAATTTATTTATATAAAAAATACATCACCATTAACAACAACAATTATTATCATTATCTAAAAACTTCACATAGTTTACTAGCATGTAAAATCAATTAGTAAAATTAACTATAATTATTTTTTAAATATAATTTTGACTTTATAAAGCCTCATGTGCTTGATGTCACTTACAACTTTATAGTTTATTCAGTATACTTATGTTGCATATATAAATATATATACAAATATATGTGTGTGTGTGTATTTACACTTATACAGTGTTTTACATCAGTTTATATTAATATATATACAGTTGAAGCCAGAATTTTCAGCCCCCCATAATTATTAGCCCCCCTGTTTATTTTTTTCCCAATTTCTGTTTAACGGAGAGCAGATTTTTTTCAACACATTTCCATAATCATAATAGTTTTAATAACTCATCTCTGATTTATTTTATCTTTGTCATGATGACAGTAAATAATATTTGACTAGATATTTTTCAATGCACTTCTATACAGCTTAAAGTGATATTTAAAGGCTTAACTAGGTTAATTAGGTTAACTAGGCAGGTTAGGGTTATTAGGCAAGTTATTGTATAATGATGGTTTGTTCTGACTACCGAAAAATAAAATTGCTTTAAGGGGCTAATAATAATGACCTTAAAATGGTTTAAAAAATTTTAAACTGCTTTTATTCTAGCTGAAATAAAACAAATGAGACTTTCTCCAGAAGAAAAAATACTATCGGACATACTGTTAACATTTCCGTGCTCTGTTAAACATAATTTGGAAAATATTTAAAAAAGAAAAGAACAAAATCTTCATTCTGAATTCATCTGTATATATATTTATAGTATGTTATGTTTTATTTCATTTCTTTATTATTGTTTGTGTGTGTGTGTGTGTGTGTGTGTGTATGTGTGTGTGTGTGTGTGTTTTGTGTGTTGTTTGAACCTGCTGGTTGTCGTCGTATGTCTGTCCTTCAGGGTCCATCAGACCTTCTCCCGGCTCCTCAGTGGCTTCCTGACCGAACTCCGGCTGTAAAAACACACAACAAACACCTTTAAGACACAATAAACAACTTCAGGACACAACAAACACAACAACAACAAACATACACTGACCTCCTGTGCCATTTATTACTGCATGTATAATTCCCCTCTACTGATGTGCCTTCATCTGCTACATTTACAGCGGAAGTCAGAATTATCCCCCCCTCAAATATTCCCCAAATGATGTTAAACAGATTCAGGAATTTCTCACAGTATTTTCTATAATATATTTTCTTCTGGAGAAAGTCTTATTTGATTTATTAAGTTTTTAATAGTGTTAAGCTCAATATTATTAGCCCCCTTAAGCAATATTAGTGTTGGATTGTCTCCAGAACAAACCACTGTTATACAATGACTTGCCTAATTACCCTAACTTTACCCTAATTAACTTAGTTAAGCCTTAAATGTCACTTTAAGCTGAATTCTAGTGTCTTGATGAATATCTAGTCTAATATTACATGCTGTCATCATGGCAAAGTATAAAGAAATCAGTTAATTATTAAAACTATTATGTTTAGAAATGTGCTGAAAAAAATCTTTTCGTTAAACAGAAATTGGGGAAAAATATAAAACAATTAAAACTAAACAGGAGGGCTAATAATTCTGACTTCAACTGTATAATATAGGACAATGTAGTATGTGCTACATCTTTATATGTGTAATAAATGTTTGATCAAACTTCCTTTGAGAGAGAGAGAGAGAGAGAGAGACGCATTACCTACATACAGTCGATATATTTTCTGTACAGTTCTGGGTCAGTGGTTGGTTTATTTTTATCCCAGTAATCAGAGTTAATTGGGTCATATTTCAGACATCTCCTGATCTAATATTAAACTGTCAAAGCCTTCACGTCCATCACTCTGACGTCTGAGGACGAGACTCCTTTTATTCCTCCGTTCAGATTAGATTACTGCTCAGCTCTAAAGAAATCCTGCTGTTAATATTAAAGACAGCTCGAACATTTCAGATCATCACTAAACAAAAACTAATCAATATATATATATATATACAGAAAAACATAAAATACTGGTGAAAAATATATCAGAGAGGGCGACATGGTGCCTCAGTGGTTAGCCTTGTGGCCTCACAGCAAGAAAGTCACCGGTTCGAGTCCCGGCTGGGTCAGTTGGCATTTCTGTGTGGAGTTTGCATGTTCTCCCCGTGTTGGTGTGGGTTTCCTCCAGGTGCTCCGGTTTCCCCCACAGTCCAAACACATGCACTTTTGATTAACTAAATTGGCCAAAGTGTATGAGTGTGTGTGAATGAATGTGTATGGGTGTTTCCCAGTACTGGGTTGGTATAGTTGGAATAGTTGGTGGTTCATTCCAATGTGGCAACCGCTTATAAATAAGGAACTAAGCAGAAGGAAAATGAATGACACACACACACACTACTGGTCAAAAGTTTGGGGTCAGCAGGATTTATACATGTTTTAAAATAAGCTTCTCCTGCACACCAAGGCTGCATTTATTTCATCAAAAATCCAGGACGCTTTGTAAACTTGTGAAATGTTATTGCGCTATAAAATAACTGTTTAAAAGTAGACTATCATTTAATTTAATCATTTATTCCAGCTATTTTAAAGACGAGTTTTCAGCTTCAATACTCCAGTCTTCAGAGTCACATGATCTTCAGAAATCATGCTAATGTTAATTATTATTGTTACTATTATTATTAATAAAATATATATGTATTAGGGCTGCACGATTTGGGAAAATTGTCATATTGCGATTACTGAGGTCAATATTGCGATATGCGATTTCGATTATAAATGGTATTGTAAGTCAACTTAATGAGTTTTTAAGAAAATTGCACTCACAGATTAGTAATAATGCTGAAGTGTGCGTTTGTTCAACTTGAAATGGTTTCAAAATAAATAATTTTTACAAAATAAATATGTGCATTATTGTAAACTTATTTTCATATTCCATATTTTCCATATTTCATATTTCTTGCAATTATTAAATGAAATATAACAATATTTTATATGTATGGCTTTGTATTATTGTTTATGAGAGAGATATGCAGCATGTAAACATATCATATTTTGTCGGTTATATATATATACACACACACACACACACACACACACACACGCACACACACACACACACACACACACAAACACACACACACACACACACACGCGCACACACACACAAACACACACACACACACACACACACACACATACATACACACAACTTT
The DNA here is from genome assembly GCA_903798035.1 of Danio albolineatus. Lineage (NCBI taxonomy): Eukaryota > Metazoa > Chordata > Actinopteri > Cypriniformes > Danionidae > Danio > Danio albolineatus. The sequence continues at coordinate 3,517 of CAIGQQ010037352.1, read as the reverse complement.
TGGTTCTGCTTATTTGATTTAATTTAAAACGTGGCCATATGCATTATATGCATCCTACATGAAAACATTCAGCATGTTTCTGGTTTTATAGAGAACGTTGGGCACATGGAAAGGTTAACAGCAGATATTCCTCATCACTCACCACCATACACGCACACAATAATTCTTCTAGTTTTAATTTAATTCAATAATTTACTTTGAATGAAAACACTGAGCCTATGATGACGGTTGTGAGCAATGTTGTCGGTTAGAGGAGACTTGACACCCGACCACAGTTTCGCTTGAAGGACGAAAAGGTGTTTGGCTGATTCTTTCCCGAACTTGCCTTGCGAGTGTGCCTTTTCAGACCGCTCGTCCCTGAAGCACCGATGTACTTGACTGAGATTAAGCATGTTTTACAAGCAGCATACGACGTGCTATCACCGTCACATTTACTCTCACGACCTTCACTAATATTTCCAACTTCCCGAGTAGTTCTGTTCATTAATGGATGTCATTACTTCTGACTCACCGCTGCAAATAATGTTTTTTAAGGGTGCTTTCACACTTGGTTCAATTGCCTGGACCGTACCCAAGTTCGATTGTCCCTCCTTGCCACCTTCTCAGTTGGTTTGTGTTCACACTGTCTTTTTTCCCTCTGAACCCCGGTACGCTTGCGTCATCAAGCCGATGTTTTGTGTACGTCTGTTGCCAGGTGACGAACACGAAAGCAAAGCGCCAAAATGGAAAGACGTCCGCACATCGCGGTCGTTTCGCTTTAACTGAACATTTTGGTTTAAAACATACAGAAAGCGACTCGCGTCTATCTGCCGCAAACATATTATACACGTTCAGAACATCACGCGATGTCCTAGCTGTTTTTGGAGGAGACACGCAGACATTATCACTGTGTTTGCTCTGGCTCGGTCGCGCTTGTCAGCACGTGATATTCAGACACACACACACACACACACACGCACGCACGCACGCACGCTCGCACGCACGCACGCACGCACGCACGCACGCACAGTCCTGATGGCTTCTGGGTCGTGTAGTTCTTTTGTAATTGCGTTACATTGTAATCGTATTAAAAGGAAACTACAAAAATGGCGGTGCATTTTCTTTCTTGAATGTCTTATGTCCACGAATGCATTCGTTTATTTAATATAATCGCAAGATTCGCTGTAATGTAATCGCATAGGCTGACATCGCAATTGCGATATGATTCATCGTACGGCACTAATATGTATAATAAAAGCAGTTTTTAATTTTTTAAAGACCATTTTAAGGTCAAAATTATTAGCCCCTTTAATCTATTTTTCCCCATTCTACAGAACAAGCCATCATTATACAATAACTTGCCTAATTACCCTAACCTGCCTAGTTACCCTAATTGACCTACTTAAGCCTATAAATGTCACTTTAAGCTGTATAGAAAGTATAGAAAGTCTTGAAAAATATCTAGAAAATGAGTTATTACCACTATTATGTTTAGAAATGTGTTTAAAAATATATTATATATATATAAAAAATAAAAATAGCCATTCTTGGCTAATTCTGGCACATTTTACAGTAATGTTTATTAATGTGCATTGACCCTGTAAACAAATAAACTTTGAACTTTAATGGTAATAGTAATAACAGCATTATTGACTGGAGTAATAATTCATTCGAAACTACATACAATAAGCAATAAATAAATATTTAATAAATAAGCATTTAACACTTTTTTTTACATTTACTAAATGCAGCCTTGATGAACAGAATCATTTTATTAAAAAACAAACAAAAAAAAAAAAAAACCTAACCCTAAACTTTTGACCGGTGATATATAGATATAGGTGTATGGATGTATAATCTGTATATTATAAATTAAGGTGAGGATGTATAATATGAAGGTTGGATGCTAGAAAAGCCGTTTTTAGTTAGAGCAAATATGATAAAATGTGCATAGTGAAATATATATTTTAAAAATTAAGATTAAATAGAAGAATGTTATACTGAAATATATAATGTATGACGAGGCAGCACGGTGGCGCCATGGGCAGCGCTGTCGCCTCACAGCCAAGAAGGTCGCTGGTTCGAAACTCGGCTAGGTCAGTTGGCATTTCTGTGTGGAGTTTGCATGTCCGTAGTAAATGTGTGTGAATGAGTGTTTGTGGGTGTTTGCCAGTGATGGGTTGCAGCTGGAAGGGCATCTGCTGCGTAAAACAAATGCTGATAAGTTGCCGGTTCATTCCACTGTGGTGACCCCAGATTAATAAAGTGACTAAGCCGAAAAGAAAATGAATAAATGAATAATCTATGTCATATACGTCATATACACGTAAATACTTCACATAGAAAATGTACTTATTATTATGCCTATGTGTTTGATCTAACAAATAATACGACTATAGCCTGTATCTGTTAATTACAACATCTAGTACGCAAACAAACACACAACACACACTCAGTCAGTCCAGCACCAGAGTTATCACTGACCACCCACACACCTTCACATGTTTCAGAACCGCTAAACTGCACACTTAAACTGGTCACACACACTTTCCTGACAATAGCATGAATCAGGAGGAGGATGATTAGCTAAGCTTTCTAATACAGCACAGTGGGTTTGGTTCTTTAGCTACAGTGGCTTTATACACATGTACAGAGAACATATAGAAATGCTCACACACACACACACTCACTCAGAAGTGTAAACACGAAGCACATATGTCTCAAGCCTCTTATGCTGATTTTCCTGTAAGTGATTTATCAGATTAGCGGGTCTCCACAAAGGACAGCTAATTTTTAAGCCTGGTGGGGAAAATCCATGGAGGACCACACTAGTAAACCTGTCAGCACCACCACTGCTGAATGCAGCACCAGAGGGATTTTGTGGGATGTTTGACAGCCTAAAATTAATGAATTTGTATGTCTGAACAATGCTGGCCATATTGCTGCCTTTTTATGGTCTTGTTCTGGTATAAAAATCAAAAGTATTGTTTAAAAATAAAGAATAAAAAATAATAAATTAAAATAATAAATAGATACATATCAGGATGTACTTGTGCAGTTAGCATTATTAATATTAATAATTAGCTGTGCATCACTTGTGCTTAATCACTAAAACTGATAGTGTCTTAAAACTGTAACGCTATCTTCATTCTGCCTTAGTAAAGATACAGATAGACAATAGCTTCAACATTGTCACTAAAAGGTTTATAAACCGTATCAAAAGTTTTCAATTATTACTCGATGTTTCTGCAATTTCAATACAATCACTGTCTAATTTCACTGGAAATTAAAGCATACAACATTAAAGCAGTGGTCCAGAGTGTATTTTGAAGGCTTGGTGGTGTTTATAAGATGCAAAGCAATGTGTGCTCATGCTTCACTTGTAGAAAATCATGTTATTTTTTCATATATCTTACTTTGATTATATACAGCTAGTCTGCTAACATGAAAACGACGGTCATATTTCCTAGTTCCTCCAAAAGAAGAGGAGAAGCTGATGATCAAAGGGAGGAGCTGATGATGATGGGGGAGGAGCTGA
>CAIGQQ010037351.1:24148-39904 GCA_903798035.1 Danio albolineatus | reverse complement strand
CACTTCAAATCAACTGGTCGAATGATATCAGAAAGAGAAACCAGTTAGAGAGAAAAGGGATGGCAAGAGTTTGGTTCCTAAAGTAAAAACTACACTTATTTTCTCCATAGGGAACAGATTTTGATCAATAAACCTTTATGAGCTTTGAGGTTGTCAATCGATTGTATGTGCTTTTGTTTGTTTACAGCTTAATTCATCTTAAAGGGATGTAATTCACCTACATTTTTTTAACTTGTGTCAATTTCCTCATACTACACTTGTTAAAACTTGTTTGAGCTCGAGCCACAAAGGAACATGTACAGTACTGGAACAAACAGCCACTGACTTCCAATGTATTTCTGGTTTCCACTATGGACGTCAATGGCTGGATCAGATGCTTTATCTGTGGGGAGTATTATTATATCAGTGTTGCACTTCAAATCAACTGGTCAAAGGATATTTGAGAGAGAAACGCTGTTAAAGAGAAAATAGAGAGCAAGAGTTTGGCTCCGGAAGTAAAAACTACATTTATTTTCTCCATAGGGAATAGATTTTGATCAATAAACCTTCACCTGTTATGAGCTTTGAGGTTGTCAACTGATTGTATGTGCTTGTTTGTTTACAACTTAATTCAGCTTAAAGGGATATAGTTCACCTAAAAAATTAAACTTGTGTCAATTTCCTCATACTACACTTGTTAAAACCTGTTTGACGGAAGATATACTGGAGAATATATTAAGCCAATGATATAAAGAAAGAATAGTATTTGTGTTTCCAGTATAAAAGTCAATGTCTGCTTTTTTCCAAAATTCTTCAAAATATCTTTTGTGTGTGGCCAATCATTTACTTTAATTATCTGTGAAAAATAAAATAAACTGGGAAATAATTGGATGACAAAAAAAGTTAACAAAAATGGTCACTTCTGGCTGTACGTTCAAACACAAGCAGCATTCATCAGTCCAGTAATAAAACACAAATATTTCTCTCTATATGTTCACCTACAGTATAGATGATCCAGCACGGTCTGCATGTCCTGAGAGGATCTGTAAACAGCAGAAGTGTAGCGGGGTGAAGTGAGGGGACGATCTGCTCTACTGTGATAAGTCAAAAGGGAATTTGTGAACAAGGGCATCATTTGCACTACAAAGAACTTTCTTTCCCCATAAAGCAAGCAAGCGCAAGTCACTTTGTAGTAATAGGTCTTCAAATTTGTAGCTCAGTTATTTTTTTTATTTAACTTTCTTTTTTTGAGGGGGGGAGTGATCAAAAATCTCCTTATCATAAAGAAGTGATTCAAGTGTTTTTGCTAGTTTCAGTCTGGCCACATTGTTTAAATAGCTAATGCATTTGCACACATTTAAGTGCTGGTCTGAAAAGGAGGATGTGTGTTTAGGTGTATTGTTACATGACTGTCTGGAATACTGACTTTTCGATTGGTCAGTCGTGACATTCCAAGGTGTGTTACTTCAAACTAGATTAAAGAACTATCTTTTTAGTAAAGCATACACTCAATACATCACGTATGATGCATGAATGTGCTCCACGCATCTCCTTTATATACACTATGAACAGCAGCTACGCTAATTATTCTCTTTATTCTCTATTTCCACCTGGGGATACCCATCCCGAGGCCCCCAGAGACTATGCAGCGCCATGGATGTGATCCCATGGTTCCATAATCCTGGACCAGGCTGTATCCTGAGCAGCTGTTTGGTGCATGACGGAGTAGCAAGCATGAGACTGATTCCTGTGACGCTCCAAGGACAGACGAGCCTTGAGTTCTCCAGCCTCCGGCGGCTAGACTGCAGCTCTGCACAAGACGTCTGGCCATAGGAGAAATGGTCGTGCCCAACTGAGCCTGGTTTCTCTCGGGGTTTTTTTAACTCTTCACTTTCGCCAATTGGTAAAGTTTGTTCCTCGCCGCTGTCGCCGCTGGCTTGCATGGTTCAGGACTTGTGGAGCTGCGCATCGATGGATTTGCTCTTGAGTGTTTGGACTCTCAGTAGTGAATATTAAACCACACTGAACTGAACTAAACTGAACTTCAACACTAAAACTGGACTGACACTGGTTCAGTTTACTATAATCTTCTATGTGAAGCTGCTTTGACACAATCTACATTGTAAAAGCGCTAGACAAATAAAGGTGAATCGAATTGAACTTCAAGATGACTACCGCTGAATAACACACACTGTGAAAATATCTGAATATTGACAATTTTGAGTATTTTTTGATGCATGTTATTATTTCTTCCTAGTTATTTATGCTTTTGAATTGCATTATGGGACTTTGATCTTTCCTCCAAAAGCTTTTGATGTTGAAAAATTGACTTTTATTGCCATTTTTATTAATTTGAAGTGCTATATCAGCTAGGTTGGTGTTGTATATTATTCTATAAAACCTGATAATAAACTACATTTTTGGTTACTTTACAGTAATAACTCATATTATTTCTTACACATTATATTATCATTATATTATTACCTTCTAAAATTATATTATTAACTAATAAAAGTCACTTTGTTAAACTGTAGAGCTTATTAAATATTATATTTTTCTGCATTAATATAAAAAAACTGTACCTCCTCACATGGCTTTTTCAGCTCTGGGAGCTTTGGTGAATCCAGATCGTTCTGTAGATGGATTTTAACCTCGGACATGAGCAGATCCGTTTCTGTTTTACTGAAGCGTTCAGCTTTGTAAAGTCCATCATGTAAAGAACGAATGCACAATGGCACGACTGCAACTGACCCTTAAAGAGAATGGGAGATGAGATTTAATGCATGTTATCCCTAAAACACACCATAACTCATTAAGAAAGTAAGGACAACCCTTTTAGACAGCATCAAATAAAATTTACAAAGAAATGTATAAAGAGAGCATGAACATGCAGGTCAAGTGTCTGATTAACTAAGTAAAATTACATTTAATAGGTTGCATGGAGGGTGGATCAATGAATAAACAAATAAATAAAAATATACAAACCAACAATAAAAATCAAATAAAAAAATAGGATGAATAGTGGATTAATTGATGAATTAATAAGTACAATTAAACAAACAAACAAACAAACAAACAAATAAAATTTAATCTAATTAAAATGAATTAGGATGGATGGTGGATGGATAATTTAATAAATAAATACTAATAAACAAACAATCAAACAATAAAATAGGATGGACAGATGAATAAATAAAAAATTAAATTAAACAAACAAACAATAAAATAACTTGAATGAATGAGTGCATAAATAAATAAATAAATAAATAAATGAATAAATGAATAAATGAATAAATGAATAAATAAATGAATAAATAAATAAATGAATAAATGAATGAATGAATGAATAAACAAATAAATAAATAAAATTAACCAACAAATAAAATAATAAAAAATAAAATTATAAAACAAACAAACCAACATAAATAGGATGGATGAAATAGAATGGATGGGTGAATGAATAAAAATAAAAAAAGATTAATGAATAATTAAATAAATAAAATTAAACAACCAATAAAATAACAAAATTAAATGAAAATAAATAAATAAATAAAAATAAATCAAAAATAAACTAAAATAAGATAGGATAAAATAAAATGAAATAGGATAAATGGTGGATTGATTGATAAATTAATACGTACAATTAAACAAACAAACAAACAAGCAAACAAACAAACAAACAAATACATTTTAATTAAATTAAAATGAATAAAAATAAAAATTAAACAAACAAACAAAAAATTAAAATGGATGAATGAGTGAATAATAAATAAATCAAATTAAACAACCAATAAAATAAAAAAATAAAACAAAAATAAAAATAGGATGGACAGTGGATGGATAATTTAATAAATACATAAAATTGAACGAACAAACAAACAAGCAATGAAATAGGATGGACGGATGAATGAAAAAAAATTGACAAAAATAAAACAACCAATAAAATAAAAATAAAATAAAACAAAATAAAATAAAATAAAAATGATAAATAAAATAAAAAAGAATGGATGGTAGATGGATGAATAAACAAATAAATAAAATTAAACAAAATAAAATCAAACAAAACTAAATAAAACAACAATAAATTAAATAAAAACCCCTACAAAACTCCAGAACTGTCCTTGCATAATAATTATAATACTCAAAACAACCCAACACAATGCACTCCAGCACTTCCTTATATGTTTTAAACCACAGCTCATGATTTTCAGTGTAAAGGAGTTTATTAAAGCACCTATTCCAGGACACTGAAAATCAGGACTTCAGGACGGCCGTGTCTTTGAAGCACGAGAAATAAGATAAGAAATAAACAGAGAACTGCTCAGCATATTATGTTCTCCGACTGGGGGCCGCTAAGCTAATGAGTTTCCTCGTCCATCTTCTTATGGTTTGTTCCTGCTTTTGTGTCCAGGCCTTTGAGGATCCGCATTGTAATACCGTTCCCATTGTCACAGTCTCAATCCCCATTTCTTCTGGAGTTCAGGGAATCCTGATGCACACATTTTCACATGGGAAAGACGCTAAGCTCTGGGAAAGTACAGAATTATGCAGACAAAGAGCTAGCAGAGTTAAAAATACCATTTGGAAATGGGACGCAGCGGGAGGTGTACTGTACATGCTTTGATAAATATAAAAACGCCATTTATTCACAGCAGGTTTGGTTCTTACCTCGGTCACATTCTCATCATGTTGCTGTAAATCTACTGTATGCTATGCTATAAAGGAGAAACTAAAATATTACATAAATAATCTGAATCCCTAAAGGAGATTGTTCTGCATATGTCTGCATAAACTGCTCATATTTTGGATCTGATCTGCACAAAATATGAGTAAAACAAAAAAAGTACAAAAAAATAGGGTGCATGGTGCACGGGTAAATGTATAAAAAATTAATAAAATAAAATAAATAAACAAACTAAATAAAATAAAATAAATAAACAAACTAAATTTAAATGAAAAAGTAAATTGAAATCAAATCAAAGTTATTATTATGAACACTCATTTAAATCAGGGTCAAGATAGTCATTATTTAACTGTATTAAACACATAAACAATATGTGCTAAATAAAATAAAATTACATTAAATAAACAAATAAATAAAATTAAATAAATAAATAATTTAAAAAATAATATGAAATAAATAATAAAATAATAAATAATAATAAAAAACAAATTTAATAAGATGGATAAATGAATAAACACATAAATTCCATTAAATAAATAAAAAATAATAAATAAATAATAAAATAATAATAAAAAACTAATTTAATAAGATGGATGTTGGATAGATGAATGAATAAACAAATAAAGAAAATGAAATAAAGAATTGAAATTAAAATGAAAAGTAAAGTGAAATAAAATGATCAATAATTATTTAAATCACAGTCAAGATAATAATTATTTAATTCTGTATTAAACACATAAACAATATGTGCTATATAAAATAAAATACATTAAATAAACAAATAAATAAAATTAAATAAATAAATAATTAAAAAATAATAATAAATAAATAAATAATAAAAAAACTAATTTAATAGGATGGATGAATGAATAAACAAATAAATAACATTAAATAAATAAATAATTTAAAAAATAATAATAAACAAATAATAAAATAATAAATAAATAATACAAAACTAATTTAATAAGATGGATGTTGGATGGATGAATGAATAAACAAATAAATAAAATGTAAAATTAAATAAAAATTAAAATGAAAACGCAAAGTGAAATAAAATGATCAATAATTATTTAAAATCACAGTCAAGATAAAAATGAACTCTGTATTAAACACATAGTGACAATATGTGCTAAAATAAAATAATAAAATAAACAAATAAATTAAAATAAATAAATAAAACAATTAAAAATAAAATAAATACAAAAACAAAGTAGAATGGATGGTGGATGGATAAATAAACAAATAAATAAAATTAAATAAACAAACAATTAAAAAAATCAATAAATAAACTAATGAAAGAATGGATTGTGAATGGATGAATGAACAAACAAATAAATAAAATTAAATAAATAAACAAACAACAAACAAAATTAAAATGAAAAAGTAAACAAAAATAAAATAAAAATAATTATCATCAATAATTATTTAAATTACAGTCAAGATAATTATTTAATTTTGTATTAAACAGATTAAGTAAAATAAAATTAAATAATTATTATCTTGACTGTAATTTAAATAATTATTGACAATGAAAAATAGTTTTATTATCAATAATTATTTAAATTACAGTCAAGATAATAATTATTTAACTTTATTTAACTTTATCTGTTTAATACAAAATTAAATAATTATTATATTATATAGTATTAAACAGTGGCGCAGTGGGTAGCACTGTCGCCACACAGCAAGAAGGTCAGTGGTTCAAGCCTTAGCTGGGCCAGTTGGCGTTTCTGTGTGGAGTTTTGCATGTTCTCCCTGGATGTTTCCCAGAGATGGGTTGCAGCTGGAAGGGCATCCGCTGCATAAAACATGTGCTGGATAAGTTGGTGGTTCACTCTGCTGTGGTACATCCGACCCCGGGTTAATAAAGGGACTAAGCCGAAAAGAAAATGAATGAATGAATGAATGAATAAACAAAATAAATGGTGGATGGATGAACAAATAAAGGAATAAATTTAAATTAAATAAATAAACAAACAAACAAACAATTAAACAATAATACAATAAATAATAAACAAACTAATTAAATAGGAAGGATGGTGGATGGATGAATGAATAAATAAATAAATGAAAAACAAACAAACAAAAACAGAACTAAAATGAAAAAAGTAAAGTAAAATAAAAATTATTATTATCAATAATTGTTTAAATCATGCTCAAGGTAATTATTTAACTGTATTAAAAACATAGTGACAATATGTGCTAAATTAAAATAAAAAATATATATAATAAATGGCGGATGATTGAATGAACATTAATTATTAACAAAAAAAAATTAAAAAAATTAATAAAAAAAAATAATAATAAATCAAATAAATTAAATAAAATTTATTCAACAAAATTATCAAAATTAAAAAAATTAATTAATTATTTAAAAATTAATAAAAATAAATTATTATTATGGGCGCCACGGTGGCCTAGTGGTTAGCACGTTCGCCTCACAGCAAGAAGGTCGCTGGTTCGAGCCCCGGCTGGGTCAGTTGGCATTTCTGTATGGAGTTTGCATGTTCTCCCCGTGGTTGCGTGGGTTTCCTCCGGGTGCTCCGGTTTCCCCCACAAGTCCAAAGACATGTGGCATAGGTGAATTGGGTAACCTAAATTGTCCGTATAGTGTATGAGTGTGAATGTGTGGATGTTTCCCAGAGATGGGTTGCAGCTGGAAGGGCATCCGCTGCGTAAAATATGCTGGATAAGTTGGCGGTTCATTGTGCTGTGGCGACCCCGGATTAATAAAGGGACTAAGCCGAAAAGAAAATGAATGAATTAAATTATTATTATTATCAATAATTATTTAAATTGTGATCAAGATAGATGGGCACGGTGGCACAGAGGGTAGCGATGTTGCCTTACAGCAAGAAGGTCGCTGGTTCGAGTCCCAGCTGGGTCAGTTGGCATTTCTGTGTGGAGTTTGCATGTTCTCTCCGTGGTCGCGTGGGTTTCCTCCGGGTGCTCCGGTTTCCCCCACAAGTCCAAAAACATGTGGTATAGGTGAATTGGGTAAGCTAAATTTTCCGTAGTTTAGGAGTGTGAATCAGTGTGTATGGGTGTTTCCCAGAGATGGGTCGCACCTGGAAGGGCATCCGCTGCGTAAAACAAATGCTGGATAAATTGGCGGTTCATTCCGCTGTGGCGACCCCAGATTAATAAAGGGACTAAGCCGAAAAGAAAATGAATGAATGAATGAATAAAATTCATTTAAAAACTAATTAAACAGGATGGATGAATGAATAAACAAATAAATAGAATTAAATAAATAATTAAACAAACAAACAAATAAAATAACATTAAATTAAATTTTAAAAATGGAAAAAAAAATGTTATTAATACATATTTTCAGTCATTATGTCACCCAGTACTTAATACTTTCACACTTGGACCCATTTTTCATGACCCAGATACACGGAGCACTTAAATAAGACGTCTCTTTCCCCACTCTCAGCTCTCAGAATGCAGACTGGCAAACAGTATTGGAACCCTCAGATTTAATAACTGGCTGACCCGTATTTGGCATCAATAACCTGCAGTGAATGTGCTCCTGTAACCGTCCTCAGACCTGCGTTTTTGCACCGTTGCTTTTTATAAAATAGTTTGAGTTCAGCAAAACAGAGGTGTGAATCTCTCTCTGGAGCTCATCTCAGCAACATCTCAAGAGTTTTACAGCAGCTTTACTGATGACATTCATACACTCATTTTAATAACTCGCATTTGCAGGTTGGTAATGTACAACGAATGTTATGATTATTACTTTAAATGGGATTGTGTAATTATGGATCATGTGTCATATAATATCCTATCGCTTATTTATCATTCACTTCCTTTTATTTATCAGGGGTGCCCACAGAGGAATGAACCATCAACTTATGCATCATATGTGTTACACAGCAGATGCCCTTCCAGATGCAACCCAGTACTGGAAAACACCCATACACACTCATTCACTACGGCCAATTTAGTTAATCAATTTCCTTATATGGCATTTGTTTGGACTGTGGGGGAAACCGTAGCACCAAGAGAAAACACACATCAACATGGGGAGAACATGCAAACTCCACACACAAACGCCAACTGACCCAGTCGGGACTCGAACCAGCGACCTTTATGCTGTGAGGCGACAGTGCTAACCACCTTTTTTTATTTCACTTAACTAAAATGATATTTGACCAATAGTTTTAGTCTTGTTTTAGTCTTCATTTACTAAACTAAGCTTGCTTTCAATTAAACACCTAATATACTTGCATTTACTCTATATATCAAACCACTTTTGTTCATTTCATTTGGTTAGTCTCATCTTTGACCTACAATGAGAAAAAAAGTTGACTCAAATTAAAAGGCCACGAAACCCCTGTCTCAGCGTGGTGTTTTCACACCTCTAGTTTGGAAAAGCTCAGTAAAGTGGGTGTGTCCAGTTCTGTTTAGGAGGAGTGTCGGGGGAGGGGAAAGAGGGAAGGTTTTGCATAAAAATGGGAGTTTCCATTTGTGCACGCGCTCATTTTCACACAGACTGTGTTTACATGGACATCAGTAATCGAATTATTTGCCAAATTATTAATTTGTTGACTTTAACGGCACTTTCTCTTTATTTTCGGATTGGTGTGATGGGCAGGGCTTCTGTCTATGTTTGGTGACTGTAGCTTTATTGCTAAATGGCTAACAGGGGTTTTATAGAGAGAATAACTGTTTTATGTGCTTTATGAAGGCTGATAAACAGCGTAGATTCGTCTGGAGCTGAATCTAAGTCCACTAGATTATTTCAGAGGTGCACCAGCTCTGTGAGCTCATAAACTCCTCCAGAAACTGAACCTGGATGATGGAGGCTTTCAGCGGTGCTTCTGACTGAGCCGAGCCGAGTTTTCCCTCAGGACACCAACAACAGGCGCTACGTCATAATCACACCCCCACAAGAGCAAGCTCCTGATTGGTTAACGTGACGCGAACGTCCGCTGAAGCTCATTTTCATTTCATTTTCAAACTGAAGTGATTCACGCGAATTGCGGCGTTAAGTGCGTCAAACGCGGGGCGACATTCGCGCGTATCGCGTTGCAGGTTGCCTATTTGCGCCTTTGCATTGACTTTGCATGTAAATCACTCGCGCTTGATGCGACTTCCGCAACTGCTGTAAGGTACAATCTTCGAAGCGATCATGAATATTAATGAAGTTGCGCCGCGTACTCAATAGAGCGCTCTGGTTGGTTTGAACCAAGTCTATCTCATGAATTAATGCCGTACACTCAGAGACGTCAGAACGTGCTGGCCGGTACAGACGTCCACTCCCCACGCTGGAATATACGCAAGGATCTCATCGGCGTGATGCAGCTTCAAAAATTCGTTTCAAACTGGAAGAACGAATTTGCTCGAAATGACGCAAAAACAAACAATTTTCACTTTTTAGTCAATTATATGTGTCCTAATAGTGTTTATAGCAGCGTGGGACACATATATGACTGTCAACAGCTCAAAAAATGTGTTTGGTGTTTCATGGCCCTTTAAGGCAACCAGCTTCAGGACATTTTTTAGTTTACTCAACTTAAATTGAGTCAAGTGTAGAACTTGGGTTGAAAGTCAAGTCCACTCAAAAAAAACTCTGCAGAAAGTTGTCTTACAATTTTTTATTGTTATAATACAATTTTTTCTTACAGTGTATGTACTGAACAGTAGTGTAAAGTAACTAATTACAAATACTCAAGCTACTGTAACTGAGTAGTTTTTCTCAGGAATTATAATTTACTGAGTAGTTTTATTAATGTGGACTTTTACTTTCCCTTGAGTACATGTTTAGTGCAGTATTGGTACTTTTACTCCACTACTGTCCTTCATCCTGCAGTCACTACTGTATTTCTGTCTTGTCTGTGGTCATTGTCTACAGTAGAAAGATCAGTCCTGTGATTCCTGTCCAATTAAACCACACATAGAAAGTAAATCACATCATACTGAACAACCTCAAGACATGGACGCTTTATAAACGCAGCAAACCTTTGGGAAACATAAAAAATGTCTAAGAAGATGTCCAAAATCTGCACACGCAATGATCCAGAGACTGTTTATAGACTGCATGTGACTGAAAATGATGGATGTCGACTGTATGATGACTGAAATCACCAAACAGCCTTAAACAATCAATAAACGGAACGAATGAAGTATGGAAGGAAGAGCCAAATAAAAGGAAGGACTGAATAAGGAATGGAAGTAAGAATCTAACCTAATGAAGGAAGGAACAAAAATATGAAAGAAAGAATGAGCGAACAAATGAAGGGAGGAAAGAAGGAAGGACCAAATGAATGAAGGAAGAATTCAAGGAAGGACTGAACAAACTAAGGAAGAAAGGAACGAACAAATGAATGAATGAACAAAAGGACCTAATGTAGGAAGGAACAAAAATATGGATGAATGATTGAGTGAATGAAGGAAGGAGGGAACAAACAAATAATTGAAGGAAGGTTGGAAGGAACGAACAAAAATAGGAAGATCCCTAAATACACCACATGTTGTTTGTGCAGAGATGTGTAAATGTAAACACATCAACTTTTCTACAGTGTAATGCTCACTATTCTCTACTGTACTTTTAAAAGGTCTCATACTAGGTTAATTAGTTAACTAGGCAGGTTAGGGTAATTAGGCAAATTATTGTATAACAATAGTTTGTTCTGGACTTAAAAAATTAAAAACTGCTTTTATTCTAGCTGAAATAAAACAAATAAGACTTTCTCCAGAAGAAAAAATATTATCAGGCATACTGTGAACATTTCCTTACTCTGTTAAACATCATTTGGGAAATATTTAAATAGAAAAGAAAAAGGGGCGAATAATTCTGACTCTGACAACTGTAAAAGGCATGATTGTGGTTAAAAAAAAATAAAAAATATATATTTATATTTCTTAGAAAACGCAATTGGCCTTCACTACAATCACGTCGACAAATTCATTGGTTTTTGTTTATTTACAAAACTCTTATTGGAAAAACTCTTTATTTACAGTCACTTCTTAACATTCCGGAAACGTGGAAATCGGTGCTCTAGTAGTTAAATTTGACATTCGTAGAACCAGATGAGGGTTAAGTGTCCAAGATTTCTTTGATGTTGTCTATATAAATTTTCCATACCATCAGAATGTCCATTTTAGCATGGTTGATCCGCCCTGATGACAGTTCCAGATAAAGTATTTCCAGTAGTGAATGCAACCAGTGCTTAACAGAGAGATCATGAGGGGGTTTCCACCTCTGTACTAACATTTTCTTTGTAGCGGTTGAAGCAGCTAACCAGAATTTACGAACCTTAACATTAAAGGGAAATTGGGAGTTATCATTCAATAATAACAATACAGGATCTTTGGGGAAACAAATATTTGTAACTTTAAATAAAATGTCCAGCACAGAATCCCAAAGTTTTTGCACCTCCGGACATTCCCACATCATATGTAAAAATGTATCTGGACACTGTGGTTCACAGAACGAACAATAAGGATGTGGAGATAAGCCTATAATATGTCGTATACGTGTAGTTAAATATGCCCTGTGAATAGTTTTAAAGTGAATAAACTGGTGAGTGCTCTAGTAGTTTTATTAACCTTTGCATATACAAACTTCACATTTGCTCGCTACTGTTTTCAGTTGATTCCAAGCATCAGCAGCAGACCTGCTCAACACTTTCATTCCACTATCATCCTTTAAAAATTCAATTCAATTAACAGTGCAAGACCACTGTGCTTGGTTTTAGTTTTTCCTTGGTTTTATATGTTATTATGTGCATCTGTCAAATTGTTGTTGTATTGTGTCCCTGCTACTTCGTATCTGCTTTTTATGTTTCCTCTCGGCCAGGTCGTCATTGTGAATGAGAATTGGTTCTCAGCTGACTTACCTGGTTAAATAAAGGTTATTATCATGAGTGTAATGCAGTCAGATGCTTTTCATTTCATAGTTTCTCCATCTGGAAGAAAAAAAAAAACATCATTGTAGCATTCAAATCATGAAAAATGCAGAAGAAACAGACCTCCAACTCTTTGTCACACTCAAAGCCCCTTCCTCACCTTATTCTGAGCTCCTTCATGTGGTTATGCTTTTCACCATCCGTGAGCATGAAGTCTGGAGTTCTGCACTTTTTCCTCCTGGAGACGGCAGCTATTCTCCAAGCTCCTTTGCTAAAGCAGTGGACTTAGAAGCAGTTAATGTGATCAGATACACAAGAAGAGCTTGAAGTGCAGGGATTTGGAGGAGGATCACAGACTCCAGGGGAGATCTTCTGCTGCGGCACCTTCGGGCACAACGGAGACATTGATTCGGCTTTTATAAATGAGAACTGAAATGTTTATCCCTATAGGTGAGCAACGCCATCACGCATGTTTACATCTGAGAATGTATATACAGTATGAGGGCACATCAGCCTTTTCATGAATCACCAATGAATCACTCTACAATTATGATGCAGAATATGAGGATAAAGGCTTACTTGATGGAGTATGACAGCAAATTAAAGTGTCTGTATGTGTGTATGACTGTGAGAAAAAAAATCTGATTTTGCCCAAACTTAGGACAGACACAATACTAAAGGAGTGTTTACACAACATGTACATACAAATAATACAGATTTTGTCCCATATGGGGTTTAGTAAACGATGAGGTCATGTGTATTATCATGTCTCATTATCATTATCATAAGGTCAAGCATGTATTAGTAAGCATGAGCGAGTACTTGACGACCTCAACAACATGCATGAGGAATACAGCGCTTTCGGTCATTCTCATAAATCTGTTTTGATGGTTCTGTCAGTGTTGTCTGTGGATAAAACCTGGCAATAATCTTTACATTTTAGTACATTGGTGTCATATGAACAGCCCTAAAGACATTTTAAATTTGCTACACATTTTAAAACATTAAATCAAGCTTTTAACATTTTTGCAAAGCTTAAAATACGTTGCTCCAAATACGTTTTGTTTCACGTTTCAGTTAACAAATCCACTAGAGTGCGCTGTCTACTTTTCTGAGAATCTGAAATGTGTTACTTAGGGCGTGTTTGTTGCACATTTCAGATATACAGTACATTCCTCTTGTACATGTCCAGCTAGCGAACCATTGACCTTAACCCAACCAGTAGTGTTTTCAAAAGCAGGCGTAAGAGTAAAGTGCACTGTTCAAATATTCATCATTTTCACTAAACACACTGCCCCCCAGTGTTCACTTTATCTACAAACTGCAGTTAAACGTACACTATGTTAAAGTCAATTTTAGCAGTTTCATAAGAAATGTAAGCTAAAGCATGTACGTATTTCCAACGTGCCTGTGTTTAAGTATTTAGCACTCAAAATCAGCATCTTCACTATTCACACTGCCCCCTAGTGTTCACTTTACCCACAAATTGCAGTCAAGCGTATGTTGAAATACGTTTTTGTAGTTTCACAAGAAATCTAGGTTGATGTACATGTTTCCATTGAGCCTCTTTAAATATTTAGCATCTTCACTAGTCACACTGCCCCCTAGTGTTCACTTTACATACAAATTGCAGTCAAACGTATGTTGAAGTACGTATTTGCAGATTAACAAAAAAAATCTAGGTTGATGTACGTATTCACATTAGGTCTGTTTAAATATTTAGCGTTCGATTTTTAAAAATCAGCATCTTCACTAGTCACACTGCCCCCTAGTGTTCAATTTAACTACAAACTGCAGTCATGCGTATGTTGAAGTACGTTTTTGCATTTTCACAAAAAAAACGTATGCTGAAAAGCACATATTTCCAAGGAGCCTGTTTAAATATTCAGCATCTTCACTAGTCACACTGCCCCCTAGTGTTCACTTTACCCTCAACTGCAGTCAAACGTATCATGTTGAAGTGCGTTTTGCAGTTTTACAAAATAAATGTACACTAAAAGCACATATTTCCTTTTACGTTTTTGCAGATTAATAAAAATTTTAGGTTTATGCACATATTCACAATAGGTCTGTTTAAATATTTAGCGTTCAATTTTTAAAAATCAGCATCTTCACTAGTCACACTGCCCCCTAGTGTTTAATTTAACTCCAAACTGCAGTCACGCGTATGTTGAAGTACGTTTTTGCATTTTCACAAAAAAAATGAATGCTGAAAAGCACATTTTCCAAGGAGCCTGTTTAAATATTCAGCATCTTCACTAGTCACACTGCCCCCTAGTGTTCACTTTACCTACACACTTTAGTCAAACGTATGAAGTATGTTTTTGCAGATTAACAAAAAAATCTAGGTTGACGTACGTATTCCCAATGAATCTGTGTTTAAATATTAATTAATCAGCATCTTCGCTAGACACACTGCCCCCTAGTGTTCACTTTAAGTAGGTTTTGCAGTTTCACTAATAAATGTGCGCTGAAGCACGCATCTCCAATGAGCCTGTGTTTAATTATTCAGTGTTCAACTTTTAAAAATCAGCATCTTCACTAGACGGTGTCCAGTGTGTGTGGGCTCGCTCATCCTCTTATCATGCATTTTCTGATCTGTGGAGTGTGTGGTGGATGTGAGAGGATATTTACACACTTACAGCTGTAACGGAGCTGTTACCGCTGTGCATCAGCAAAAGCAGAGCGGGCGAATCAGGCGTACGCCCTGGGCTGCATTCTGGTTTAGACCTAAGCCTTGTCCATTCCTATTTATTCAACCATTAATGCCCTGGAAAAGACCACAGGGAAATGAAATAAACACTTCTCTGCGCATCACAGCGGCGCCGCGGCTCCTTGCATCTCTTTGCACAACCTCGACTGTCCTGCGGCCAAACCCTCCAAAAACAAATGAGCTTGTTTCCTTCTACTTTAGCTCATGTATCAGTGACACTTTAAAGGCTCTCGGGACTGTACTGCTGCCTTCAGTGCCACTGCGAGGGGCTGCACCGGCTAGACCACGGTGACCCCATAATATCACACACACTTCATCCTAGGAGCATCACCTCTGCTTGAATAAGAAAAGGAGATGTTAAAGACCTCACACACACATATAGCAAACACACACACACACACACAAATGGCAAACACACACACACTAATGTACACAAACAAAAACACGCATACACAAACATGCACATACACACTCATAAACAAAACAAATGTATACACAAACACACACATATGTACACACAC
>CAIGQQ010037350.1:24151-39898 GCA_903798035.1 Danio albolineatus | reverse complement strand
CACTTCAAATCAACTGGTCGAATGATATCAGAAAGAGAAACCAGTTAGAGAGAAAAGGGATGGCAAGAGTTTGGTTCCTAAAGTAAAAACTACACTTATTTTCTCCATAGGGAACAGATTTTGATCAATAAACCTTTATGAGCTTTGAGGTTGTCAATCGATTGTATGTGCTTTTGTTTGTTTACAGCTTAATTCATCTTAAAGGGATGTAATTCACCTACATTTTTTTAACTTGTGTCAATTTCCTCATACTACACTTGTTAAAACTTGTTTGAGCTCGAGCCACAAAGGAACATGTACAGTACTGGAACAAACAGCCACTGACTTCCAATGTATTTCTGGTTTCCACTATGGACGTCAATGGCTGGATCAGATGCTTTATCTGTGGGGAGTATTATTATATCAGTGTTGCACTTCAAATCAACTGGTCAAAGGATATTTGAGAGAGAAACGCTGTTAAAGAGAAAATAGAGAGCAAGAGTTTGGCTCCGGAAGTAAAAACTACATTTATTTTCTCCATAGGGAATAGATTTTGATCAATAAACCTTCACCTGTTATGAGCTTTGAGGTTGTCAACTGATTGTATGTGCTTGTTTGTTTACAACTTAATTCAGCTTAAAGGGATATAGTTCACCTAAAAAATTAAACTTGTGTCAATTTCCTCATACTACACTTGTTAAAACCTGTTTGACGGAAGATATACTGGAGAATATATTAAGCCAATGATATAAAGAAAGAATAGTATTTGTGTTTCCAGTATAAAAGTCAATGTCTGCTTTTTTCCAAAATTCTTCAAAATATCTTTTGTGTGTGGCCAATCATTTACTTTAATTATCTGTGAAAAATAAAATAAACTGGGAAATAATTGGATGACAAAAAAAGTTAACAAAAATGGTCACTTCTGGCTGTACGTTCAAACACAAGCAGCATTCATCAGTCCAGTAATAAAACACAAATATTTCTCTCTATATGTTCACCTACAGTATAGATGATCCAGCACGGTCTGCATGTCCTGAGAGGATCTGTAAACAGCAGAAGTGTAGCGGGGTGAAGTGAGGGGACGATCTGCTCTACTGTGATAAGTCAAAAGGGAATTTGTGAACAAGGGCATCATTTGCACTACAAAGAACTTTCTTTCCCCATAAAGCAAGCAAGCGCAAGTCACTTTGTAGTAATAGGTCTTCAAATTTGTAGCTCAGTTATTTTTTTTATTTAACTTTCTTTTTTTGAGGGGGGGAGTGATCAAAAATCTCCTTATCATAAAGAAGTGATTCAAGTGTTTTTGCTAGTTTCAGTCTGGCCACATTGTTTAAATAGCTAATGCATTTGCACACATTTAAGTGCTGGTCTGAAAAGGAGGATGTGTGTTTAGGTGTATTGTTACATGACTGTCTGGAATACTGACTTTTCGATTGGTCAGTCGTGACATTCCAAGGTGTGTTACTTCAAACTAGATTAAAGAACTATCTTTTTAGTAAAGCATACACTCAATACATCACGTATGATGCATGAATGTGCTCCACGCATCTCCTTTATATACACTATGAACAGCAGCTACGCTAATTATTCTCTTTATTCTCTATTTCCACCTGGGGATACCCATCCCGAGGCCCCCAGAGACTATGCAGCGCCATGGATGTGATCCCATGGTTCCATAATCCTGGACCAGGCTGTATCCTGAGCAGCTGTTTGGTGCATGACGGAGTAGCAAGCATGAGACTGATTCCTGTGACGCTCCAAGGACAGACGAGCCTTGAGTTCTCCAGCCTCCGGCGGCTAGACTGCAGCTCTGCACAAGACGTCTGGCCATAGGAGAAATGGTCGTGCCCAACTGAGCCTGGTTTCTCTCGGGGTTTTTTTAACTCTTCACTTTCGCCAATTGGTAAAGTTTGTTCCTCGCCGCTGTCGCCGCTGGCTTGCATGGTTCAGGACTTGTGGAGCTGCGCATCGATGGATTTGCTCTTGAGTGTTTGGACTCTCAGTAGTGAATATTAAACCACACTGAACTGAACTAAACTGAACTTCAACA
Source organism: Danio albolineatus (assembly GCA_903798035.1). Lineage (NCBI taxonomy): Eukaryota > Metazoa > Chordata > Actinopteri > Cypriniformes > Danionidae > Danio > Danio albolineatus. The sequence goes on along the minus strand of CAIGQQ010037350.1, from coordinate 37,869 downwards.
CTAAAACTGGACTGACACTGGTTCAGTTTACTATAATCTTCTATGTGAAGCTGCTTTGACACAATCTACATTGTAAAAGCGCTAGACAAATAAAGGTGAATCGAATTGAACTTCAAGATGACTACCGCTGAATAACACACACTGTGAAAATATCTGAATATTGACAATTTTGAGTATTTTTTGATGCATGTTATTATTTCTTCCTAGTTATTTATGCTTTTGAATTGCATTATGGGACTTTGATCTTTCCTCCAAAAGCTTTTGATGTTGAAAAATTGACTTTTATTGCCATTTTTATTAATTTGAAGTGCTATATCAGCTAGGTTGGTGTTGTATATTATTCTATAAAACCTGATAATAAACTACATTTTTGGTTACTTTACAGTAATAACTCATATTATTTCTTACACATTATATTATCATTATATTATTACCTTCTAAAATTATATTATTAACTAATAAAAGTCACTTTGTTAAACTGTAGAGCTTATTAAATATTATATTTTTCTGCATTAATATAAAAAAACTGTACCTCCTCACATGGCTTTTTCAGCTCTGGGAGCTTTGGTGAATCCAGATCGTTCTGTAGATGGATTTTAACCTCGGACATGAGCAGATCCGTTTCTGTTTTACTGAAGCGTTCAGCTTTGTAAAGTCCATCATGTAAAGAACGAATGCACAATGGCACGACTGCAACTGACCCTTAAAGAGAATGGGAGATGAGATTTAATGCATGTTATCCCTAAAACACACCATAACTCATTAAGAAAGTAAGGACAACCCTTTTAGACAGCATCAAATAAAATTTACAAAGAAATGTATAAAGAGAGCATGAACATGCAGGTCAAGTGTCTGATTAACTAAGTAAAATTACATTTAATAGGTTGCATGGAGGGTGGATCAATGAATAAACAAATAAATAAAAATATACAAACCAACAATAAAAATCAAATAAAAAAATAGGATGAATAGTGGATTAATTGATGAATTAATAAGTACAATTAAACAAACAAACAAACAAACAAACAAATAAAATTTAATCTAATTAAAATGAATTAGGATGGATGGTGGATGGATAATTTAATAAATAAATACTAATAAACAAACAATCAAACAATAAAATAGGATGGACAGATGAATAAATAAAAAATTAAATTAAACAAACAAACAATAAAATAACTTGAATGAATGAGTGCATAAATAAATAAATAAATAAATAAATAAATGAATAAATGAATAAATGAATAAATGAATAAATGAATAAATGAATGAATAAATAAATAAATGAATAAATGAATGAATGAATGAATAAACAAATAAATAAATAAAATTAACCAACAAATAAAATAATAAAAAATAAAATTATAAAACAAACAAACCAACATAAATAGGATGGATGAAATAGAATGGATGGGTGAATGAATAAAAATAAAAAAAGATTAATGAATAATTAAATAAATAAAATTAAACAACCAATAAAATAACAAAATTAAATGAAAATAAATAAATAAATAAAAATAAATCAAAAATAAACTAAAATAAGATAGGATAAAATAAAATGAAATAGGATAAATGGTGGATTGATTGATAAATTAATACGTACAATTAAACAAACAAACAAACAAGCAAACAAACAAACAAACAAATACATTTTAATTAAATTAAAATGAATAAAAATAAAAATTAAACAAACAAACAAAAAATTAAAATGGATGAATGAGTGAATAATAAATAAATCAAATTAAACAACCAATAAAATAAAACAATAAAACAAAAATAAAAATAGGATGGACAGTGGATGGATAATTTAATAAATACATAAAATTGAACGAACAAACAAACAAGCAATGAAATAGGATGGACGGATGAATGAAAAAAAATTGACAAAAATAAAACAACCAATAAAATAAAAATAAAATAAAACAAAATAAAATAAAATAAAAATGATAAATAAAATAAAAAAGAATGGATGGTAGATGGATGAATAAACAAATAAATAAAATTAAACAAAATAAAATCAAACAAAACTAAATAAAACAACAATAAATTAAATAAAAACCCCTACAAAACTCCAGAACTGTCCTTGCATAATAATTATAATACTCAAAACAACCCAACACAATGCACTCCAGCACTTCCTTATATGTTTTAAACCACAGCTCATGATTTTCAGTGTAAAGGAGTTTATTAAAGCACCTATTCCAGGACACTGAAAATCAGGACTTCAGGACGGCCGTGTCTTTGAAGCACGAGAAATAAGATAAGAAATAAACAGAGAACTGCTCAGCATATTATGTTCTCCGACTGGGGGCCGCTAAGCTAATGAGTTTCCTCGTCCATCTTCTTATGGTTTGTTCCTGCTTTTGTGTCCAGGCCTTTGAGGATCCGCATTGTAATACCGTTCCCATTGTCACAGTCTCAATCCCCATTTCTTCTGGAGTTCAGGGAATCCTGATGCACACATTTTCACATGGGAAAGACGCTAAGCTCTGGGAAAGTACAGAATTATGCAGACAAAGAGCTAGCAGAGTTAAAAATACCATTTGGAAATGGGACGCAGCGGGAGGTGTACTGTACATGCTTTGATAAATATAAAAACGCCATTTATTCACAGCAGGTTTGGTTCTTACCTCGGTCACATTCTCATCATGTTGCTGTAAATCTACTGTATGCTATGCTATAAAGGAGAAACTAAAATATTACATAAATAATCTGAATCCCTAAAGGAGATTGTTCTGCATATGTCTGCATAAACTGCTCATATTTTGGATCTGATCTGCACAAAATATGAGTAAAACAAAAAAAGTACAAAAAAATAGGGTGCATGGTGCACGGGTAAATGTATAAAAAATTAATAAAATAAAATAAATAAACAAACTAAATAAAATAAAATAAATAAACAAACTAAATTTAAATGAAAAAGTAAATTGAAATCAAATCAAAGTTATTATTATGAACACTCATTTAAATCAGGGTCAAGATAGTCATTATTTAACTGTATTAAACACATAAACAATATGTGCTAAATAAAATAAAATTACATTAAATAAACAAATAAATAAAATTAAATAAATAAATAATTTAAAAAATAATATGAAATAAATAATAAAATAATAAATAATAATAAAAAACAAATTTAATAAGATGGATAAATGAATAAACACATAAATTCCATTAAATAAATAAAAAATAATAAATAAATAATAAAATAATAATAAAAAACTAATTTAATAAGATGGATGTTGGATAGATGAATGAATAAACAAATAAAGAAAATGAAATAAAGAATTGAAATTAAAATGAAAAGTAAAGTGAAATAAAATGATCAATAATTATTTAAATCACAGTCAAGATAATAATTATTTAATTCTGTATTAAACACATAAACAATATGTGCTATATAAAATAAAATACATTAAATAAACAAATAAATAAAATTAAATAAATAAATAATTAAAAAATAATAATAAATAAATAAATAATAAAAAAACTAATTTAATAGGATGGATGAATGAATAAACAAATAAATAACATTAAATAAATAAATAATTTAAAAAATAATAATAAACAAATAATAAAATAATAAATAAATAATACAAAACTAATTTAATAAGATGGATGTTGGATGGATGAATGAATAAACAAATAAATAAAATGTAAAATTAAATAAAAATTAAAATGAAAACGCAAAGTGAAATAAAATGATCAATAATTATTTAAAATCACAGTCAAGATAAAAATGAACTCTGTATTAAACACATAGTGACAATATGTGCTAAAATAAAATAATAAAATAAACAAATAAATTAAAATAAATAAATAAAACAATTAAAAATAAAATAAATACAAAAACAAAGTAGAATGGATGGTGGATGGATAAATAAACAAATAAATAAAATTAAATAAACAAACAATTAAAAAAATCAATAAATAAACTAATGAAAGAATGGATTGTGAATGGATGAATGAACAAACAAATAAATAAAATTAAATAAATAAACAAACAACAAACAAAATTAAAATGAAAAAGTAAACAAAAATAAAATAAAAATAATTATCATCAATAATTATTTAAATTACAGTCAAGATAATTATTTAATTTTGTATTAAACAGATTAAGTAAAATAAAATTAAATAATTATTATCTTGACTGTAATTTAAATAATTATTGACAATGAAAAATAGTTTTATTATCAATAATTATTTAAATTACAGTCAAGATAATAATTATTTAACTTTATTTAACTTTATCTGTTTAATACAAAATTAAATAATTATTATATTATATAGTATTAAACAGTGGCGCAGTGGGTAGCACTGTCGCCACACAGCAAGAAGGTCAGTGGTTCAAGCCTTAGCTGGGCCAGTTGGCGTTTCTGTGTGGAGTTTTGCATGTTCTCCCTGGATGTTTCCCAGAGATGGGTTGCAGCTGGAAGGGCATCCGCTGCATAAAACATGTGCTGGATAAGTTGGTGGTTCACTCTGCTGTGGTACATCCGACCCCGGGTTAATAAAGGGACTAAGCCGAAAAGAAAATGAATGAATGAATGAATGAATAAACAAAATAAATGGTGGATGGATGAACAAATAAAGGAATAAATTTAAATTAAATAAATAAACAAACAAACAAACAATTAAACAATAATACAATAAATAATAAACAAACTAATTAAATAGGAAGGATGGTGGATGGATGAATGAATAAATAAATAAATGAAAAACAAACAAACAAAAACAGAACTAAAATGAAAAAAGTAAAGTAAAATAAAAATTATTATTATCAATAATTGTTTAAATCATGCTCAAGGTAATTATTTAACTGTATTAAAAACATAGTGACAATATGTGCTAAATTAAAATAAAAAATATATATAATAAATGGCGGATGATTGAATGAACATTAATTATTAACAAAAAAAAATTAAAAAAATTAATAAAAAAAAATAATAATAAATCAAATAAATTAAATAAAATTTATTCAACAAAATTATCAAAATTAAAAAAATTAATTAATTATTTAAAAATTAATAAAAATAAATTATTATTATGGGCGCCACGGTGGCCTAGTGGTTAGCACGTTCGCCTCACAGCAAGAAGGTCGCTGGTTCGAGCCCCGGCTGGGTCAGTTGGCATTTCTGTATGGAGTTTGCATGTTCTCCCCGTGGTTGCGTGGGTTTCCTCCGGGTGCTCCGGTTTCCCCCACAAGTCCAAAGACATGTGGCATAGGTGAATTGGGTAACCTAAATTGTCCGTATAGTGTATGAGTGTGAATGTGTGGATGTTTCCCAGAGATGGGTTGCAGCTGGAAGGGCATCCGCTGCGTAAAATATGCTGGATAAGTTGGCGGTTCATTGTGCTGTGGCGACCCCGGATTAATAAAGGGACTAAGCCGAAAAGAAAATGAATGAATTAAATTATTATTATTATCAATAATTATTTAAATTGTGATCAAGATAGATGGGCACGGTGGCACAGAGGGTAGCGATGTTGCCTTACAGCAAGAAGGTCGCTGGTTCGAGTCCCAGCTGGGTCAGTTGGCATTTCTGTGTGGAGTTTGCATGTTCTCTCCGTGGTCGCGTGGGTTTCCTCCGGGTGCTCCGGTTTCCCCCACAAGTCCAAAAACATGTGGTATAGGTGAATTGGGTAAGCTAAATTTTCCGTAGTTTAGGAGTGTGAATCAGTGTGTATGGGTGTTTCCCAGAGATGGGTCGCACCTGGAAGGGCATCCGCTGCGTAAAACAAATGCTGGATAAATTGGCGGTTCATTCCGCTGTGGCGACCCCAGATTAATAAAGGGACTAAGCCGAAAAGAAAATGAATGAATAAATGAATAAAATTCATTTAAAAACTAATTAAACAGGATGGATGAATGAATAAACAAATAAATAGAATTAAATTAATAATTAAACAAACAAACAAATAAAATAACATTAAATTAAATTTTAAAAATGGAAAAAAAAATGTTATTAATACATATTTTCAGTCATTATGTCACCCAGTACTTAATACTTTCACACTTGGACTCATTTTTCATGACCCAGATACACGGAGCACTTAAATAAGACGTCTCTTTCCCCACTCTCAGCTCTCAGAATGCAGACTGGCAAACAGTATTGGAACCCTCAGATTTAATAACTGGCTGACCCGTATTTGGCATCAATAACCTGCAGTGAATGTGCTCCTGTAACCGTCCTCAGACCTGCGTTTTTGCACCGTTGCTTTTTATAAAATAGTTTGAGTTCAGCAAAACAGAGGTGTGAATCTCTCTCTGGAGCTCACAGCAACATCTCAAGAGTTTTACAGCAGCTTTACTGATGACATTCATACACTCATTTTAATAACTCGCATTTGCAGGTTGGTAATGTACAACGAATGTTATGATTATTACTTTAAATGGGATTGTGTAATTATGGATCATGTGTCATATAATATCCTATCGCTTATTTATCATTCACTTCCTTTTATTTATCAGGGGTGCCCACAGAGGAATGAACCATCAACTTATGCATCATATGTGTTACACAGCAGATGCCCTTCCAGATGCAACCCAGTACTGGAAAACACCCATACACACTCATTCACTACGGCCAATTTAGTTAATCAATTTCCTTATATGGCATTTGTTTGGACTGTGGGGGAAACCGTAGCACCAAGAGAAAACACACATCAACATGGGGAGAACATGCAAACTCCACACACAAACGCCAACTGACCCAGTCGGGACTCGAACCAGCGACCTTTATGCTGTGAGGCGACAGTGCTAACCACCTTTTTTTATTTCACTTAACTAAAATGATATTTGACCAATAGTTTTAGTCTTGTTTTAGTCTTCATTTACTAAACTAAGCTTGCTTTCAATTAAACACCTAATATACTTGCATTTACTCTATATATCAAACCACTTTTGTTCATTTCATTTGGTTAGTCTCATCTTTGACCTACAATGAGAAAAAAAGTTGACTCAAATTAAAAGGCCACGAAACCCCAGTCTCAGCGTGGTGTTTTCACACCTCTAGTTTGGAAAAGCTCAGTAAAGTGGGTGTGTCCAGCTCTGTTTAGGAGGAGTGTCGGGGGAGGGGAAAGAGGGAAGGTTTTGCATAAAAATGGGAGTTTCCCATTTGTCCATTTTCACACAGACTGTGTTTACATGGACATCAGTAATCGAATTATTTGCCAAATTATTAATTTGTTGACTTTAACGGCACTTTCTCTTTATTTTCGGATTGGTGTGATGGGCAGGGCTTCTGTCTATGTTTGGTGACTGTAGCTTTATTGCTAAATGGCTAACAGGTGTTTTATAGAGAGAATAACTGTTTTATGTGCTTTATGAAGGCTGATAAACAGCGTAGATTCGTCTGGAGCTGAATCTAAGTCCACTAGATTATTTCAGAGGTGCACCAGCTCTGTGAGCTCATAAACTCCTCCAGAAACTGAACCTGGATGATGGAGGCTTTCAGCGGTGCTTCTGACTGAGCCGAGCCGAGTTTTCCCTCAGGACACCAACAACAGGCGCTACGTCATAATCACACCCCCACAAGAGCAAGCTCCTGATTGGTTAACGTGACGCGAACGTCCGCTGAAGCTCATTTTCAAACTGAAGTGATTCACGCGAATTGCGGCGTTAAGTGCGTCAAACGCGGGGCGACATTCGCGCGTACCGCGTTGCAGGTTGCCTATTTGCGCCTTTGCATTGACTTTGCATGTAAATCACTCGCGCTTGATGCGACTTCCGCAACTGCTGCAAGGTACAATCTTCGAAGCGATCATGAATATTAATGAAGTTGCGCCGCGTACTCAATAGAGCGCTCTGGTTGGTTTGAACCGAGTCTATCTCATGAATTAATGCCGTACACTCAGAGACGTCAGAATGTTCTGGCCGGTACAGACGTCCACTCTCCACGCTGGAATACACGCATAGATCTCATCGGCGTGATGCAGCTTCAAAAATTCGTTTCACACCGGAAGAACGAATTTGCTCGAAATGACGCAAAAACAAACAATTTTCACTTTTTAGTCAATTATATGTGTCCTAATAGTGTTTATAGCAGCGTGGGACACATATATGACTGTCAACAGCTCAAAAAATGTGTTTGGTGTTTCATGGCCCTTTAAGGCAACCAGCTTCAGGACATTTTTTAGTTTACTCAACTTAAATTGAGTCAAGTGTAGAACTTGGGTTGAAAGTCAAGTCCACTCAAAAAAAACTCTGCAGAAAGTTGTCTTACAATTTTTTATTGTTATAATACAATTTTTTCTTACAGTGTATGTACTGAACAGTAGTGTAAAGTAACTAATTACAAATACTCAAGCTACTGTAACTGAGTAGTTTTTCTCAGGAATTATAATTTACTGAGTAGTTTTATTAATGTGGACTTTTACTTTCCCTTGAGTACATGTTTAGTGCAGTATTGGTACTTTTACTCCACTACTGTCCTTCATCCTGCAGTCACTACTGTATTTCTGTCTTGTCTGTGGTCATTGTCTACAGTAGAAAGATCAGTCCTGTGATTCCTGTCCAATTAAACCACACATAGAAAGTAAATCACATCATACTGAACAACCTCAAGACATGGACGCTTTATAAACGCAGCAAACCTTTGGGAAACATAAAAAATGTCTAAGAAGATGTCCAAAATCTGCACACGCAATGATCCAGAGACTGTTTATAGACTGCATGTGACTGAAAATGATGGATGTCGACTGTATGATGACTGAAATCACCAAACAGCCTTAAACAATCAATAAACGGAACGAATGAAGTATGGAAGGAAGAGCCAAATAAAAGGAAGGACTGAATAAGGAATGGAAGTAAGAATCTAACCTAATGAAGGAAGGAACAAAAATATGAAAGAAAGAATGAGCGAACAAATGAAGGGAGGAAAGAAGGAAGGACCAAATGAATGAAGGAAGAATTCAAGGAAGGACTGAACAAACTAAGGAAGAAAGGAACGAACAAATGAATGAATGAACAAAAGGACCTAATGTAGGAAGGAACAAAAATATGGATGAATGATTGAGTGAATGAAGGAAGGAGGGAACAAACAAATAATTGAAGGAAGGTTGGAAGGAACGAACAAAAATAGGAAGATCCCTAAATACACCACATGTTGTTTGTGCAGAGATGTGTAAATGTAAACACATCAACTTTTCTACAGTGTAATGCTCACTATTCTCTACTCTACTTTTAAAAGGTCTCATACTAGGTTAATTAGTTAACTAGGCAGGTTAGGGTAATTAGGCAAATTATTGTATAACAATAGTTTGTTCTGGACTTAAAAAATTAAAAACTGCTTTTATTCTAGCTGAAATAAAACAAATAAGACTTTCTCCAGAAGAAAAAATATTATCAGGCATACTGTGAACATTTCCTTACTCTGTTAAACATCATTTGGGAAATATTTAAATAGAAAAGAAAAATGGGCGAATAATTCTGACTCTGACAACTGTAAAAGGCATGATTGTGGTTAAAAAAAAATAAAAAATATATATTTATATTTCTTAGAAAACGCAATTGGCCTTCACTACAATCACGTCGACAAATTCATTGGTTTTTGTTTATTTACAAAACTCTTATTGGAAAAACTCTTTATTTACAGTCACTTCTTAACATTCCGGAAACGTGGAAATCGGTGCTCTAGTAGTTAAATTTGACATTCGTAGAACCAGATGAGGGTTAAGTGTCCAAGATTTCTTTGATGTTGTCTATATAAATTTTCCATACCATCAGAATGTCCATTTTAGCATGGTTGATCCGCCCTGATGACAGTTCCAGATAAAGTATTTCCAGTAGTGAATGCAACCAGTGCTTAACAGAGAGATCATGAGGGGGTTTCCACCTCTGTACTAACATTTTCTTTGTAGCGGTTGAAGCAGCTAACCAGAATTTACGAACCTTAACATTAAAGGGAAATTGGGAGTTATCATTCAATAATAACAATACAGGATCTTTGGGGAAACAAATATTTGTAACTTTAAATAAAATGTCCAGCACAGAATCCCAAAGTTTTTGCACCTCCGGACATTCCCACATCATATGTAAAAATGTATCTGGACACTGTGGTTCACAGAACGAACAATAAGGATGTGGAGATAAGCCTATAATATGTCGTATACGTGTAGTTAAATATGCCCTGTGAATAGTTTTAAAGTGAATAAACTGGTGAGTGCTCTAGTAGTTTTATTAACCTTTGCATATACAAACTTCACATTTGCTCGCTACTGTTTTCAGTTGATTCCAAGCATCAGCAGCAGACCTGCTCAACACTTTCATTCCACTATCATCCTTTAAAAATTCAATTCAATTAACAGTGCAAGACCACTGTGCTTGGTTTTAGTTTTTCCTTGGTTTTATATGTTATTATGTGCATCTGTCAAATTGTTGTTGTATTGTGTCCCTGCTACTTCGTATCTGCTTTTTATGTTTCCTCTCGGCCAGGTCGTCATTGTGAATGAGAATTGGTTCTCAGCTGACTTACCTGGTTAAATAAAGGTTATTATCATGAGTGTAATGCAGTCAGATGCTTTTCATTTCATAGTTTCTCCATCTGGAAGAAAAAAAAAAACATCATTGTAGCATTCAAATCATGAAAAATGCAGAAGAAACAGACCTCCAACTCTTTGTCACACTCAAAGCCCCTTCCTCACCTTATTCTGAGCTCCTTCATGTGGTTATGCTTTTCACCATCCGTGAGCATGAAGTCTGGAGTTCTGCACTTTTTCCTCCTGGAGACGGCAGCTATTCTCCAAGCTCCTTTGCTAAAGCAGTGGACTTAGAAGCAGTTAATGTGATCAGATACACAAGAAGAGCTTGAAGTGCAGGGATTTGGAGGAGGATCACAGACTCCAGGGGAGATCTTCTGCTGCGGCACCTTCGGGCACAACGGAGACATTGATTCGGCTTTTATAAATGAGAACTGAAATGTTTATCCCTATAGGTGAGCAACGCCATCACGCATGTTTACATCTGAGAATGTATATACAGTATGAGGGCACATCAGCCTTTTCATGAATCACCAATGAATCACTCTACAATTATGATGCAGAATATGAGGATAAAGGCTTACTTGATGGAGTATGACAGCAAATTAAAGTGTCTGTATGTGTGTATGACTGTGAGAAAAAAAATCTGATTTTGCCCAAACTTAGGACAGACACAATACTAAAGGAGTGTTTACACAACATGTACATACAAATAATACAGATTTTGTCCCATATGGGGTTTAGTAAACGATGAGGTCATGTGTATTATCATGTCTCATTATCATTATCATAAGGTCAAGCATGTATTAGTAAGCATGAGCGAGTACTTGACGACCTCAACAACATGCATGAGGAATACAGCGCTTTCGGTCATTCTCATAAATCTGTTTTGATGGTTCTGTCAGTGTTGTCTGTGGATAAAACCTGGCAATAATCTTTACATTTTAGTACATTGGTGTCATATGAACAGCCCTAAAGACATTTTAAATTTGCTACACATTTTAAAACATTAAATCAAGCTTTTAACATTTTTGCAAAGCTTAAAATACGTTGCTCCAAATACGTTTTGTTTCACGTTTCAGTTAACAAATCCACTAGAGTGCGCTGTCTACTTTTCTGAGAATCTGAAATGTGTTACTTAGGGCGTGTTTGTTGCACATTTCAGATATACAGTACATTCCTCTTGTACATGTCCAGCTAGCGAACCATTGACCTTAACCCAACCAGTAGTGTTTTCAAAAGCAGGCGTAAGAGTAAAGTGCACTGTTCAAATATTCATCATTTTCACTAAACACACTGCCCCCCAGTGTTCACTTTATCTACAAACTGCAGTTAAACGTACACTATGTTAAAGTCAATTTTAGCAGTTTCATAAGAAATGTAAGCTAAAGCATGTACGTATTTCCAACGTGCCTGTGTTTAAGTATTTAGCACTCAAAATCAGCATCTTCACTATTCACACTGCCCCCTAGTGTTCACTTTACCCACAAATTGCAGTCAAGCGTATGTTGAAATACGTTTTTGTAGTTTCACAAGAAATCTAGGTTGATGTACATGTTTCCATTGAGCCTCTTTAAATATTTAGCATCTTCACTAGTCACACTGCCCCCTAGTGTTCACTTTACATACAAATTGCAGTCAAACGTATGTTGAAGTACGTATTTGCAGATTAACAAAAAAAATCTAGGTTGATGTACGTATTCACATTAGGTCTGTTTAAATATTTAGCGTTCGATTTTTAAAAATCAGCATCTTCACTAGTCACACTGCCCCCTAGTGTTCAATTTAACTACAAACTGCAGTCATGCGTATGTTGAAGTACGTTTTTGCATTTTCACAAAAAAAACGTATGCTGAAAAGCACATATTTCCAAGGAGCCTGTTTAAATATTCAGCATCTTCACTAGTCACACTGCCCCCTAGTGTTCACTTTACCCTCAACTGCAGTCAAACGTATCATGTTGAAGTGCGTTTTGCAGTTTTACAAAATAAATGTACACTAAAAGCACATATTTCCTTTTACGTTTTTGCAGATTAATAAAAATTTTAGGTTTATGCACATATTCACAATAGGTCTGTTTAAATATTTAGCGTTCAATTTTTAAAAATCAGCATCTTCACTAGTCACACTGCCCCCTAGTGTTTAATTTAACTCCAAACTGCAGTCACGCGTATGTTGAAGTACGTTTTTGCATTTTCACAAAAAAAATGAATGCTGAAAAGCACATTTTCCAAGGAGCCTGTTTAAATATTCAGCATCTTCACTAGTCACACTGCCCCCTAGTGTTCACTTTACCTACACACTTTAGTCAAACGTATGAAGTATGTTTTTGCAGATTAACAAAAAAATCTAGGTTGACGTACGTATTCCCAATGAATCTGTGTTTAAATATTAATTAATCAGCATCTTCGCTAGACACACTGCCCCCTAGTGTTCACTTTAAGTAGGTTTTGCAGTTTCACTAATAAATGTGCGCTGAAGCACGCATCTCCAATGAGCCTGTGTTTAATTATTCAGTGTTCAACTTTTAAAAATCAGCATCTTCACTAGACGGTGTCCAGTGTGTGTGGGCTCGCTCATCCTCTTATCATGCATTTTCTGATCTGTGGAGTGTGTGGTGGATGTGAGAGGATATTTACACACTTACAGCTGTAACGGAGCTGTTACCGCTGTGCATCAGCAAAAGCAGAGCGGGCGAATCAGGCGTACGCCCTGGGCTGCATTCTGGTTTAGACCTAAGCCTTGTCCATTCCTATTTATTCAACCATTAATGCCCTGGAAAAGACCACAGGGAAATGAAATAAACACTTCTCTGCGCATCACAGCGGCGCCGCGGCTCCTTGCATCTCTTTGCACAACCTCGACTGTCCTGCGGCCAAACCCTCCAAAAACAAATGAGCTTGTTTCCTTCTACTTTAGCTCATGTATCAGTGACACTTTAAAGGCTCTCGGGACTGTACTGCTGCCTTCAGTGCCACTGCGAGGGGCTGCACCGGCTAGACCACGGTGACCCCATAATATCACACACACTTCATCCTAGGAGCATCACCTCTGCTTGAATAAGAAAAGGAGATGTTAAAGACCTCACACACACATATAGCAAACACACACACACACACACAAATGGCAAACACACACACACTAATGTACACAAACAAAAACACGCATACACAAACATGCACATACACACTCATAAACAAAACAAATGTATACACAAACACACACATATGTACACACAC
>CAIGQQ010037341.1:0-14568 GCA_903798035.1 Danio albolineatus | reverse complement strand
TGTGGATAAATAAGTAGCTACCTCAGTTTTGCAACAATAAAAGCAATCCTTTTTCATAAAAAGAGCTCCTCATAAACAACATGACAGATAATTTATTCATAACTGCATGGTTTTCTCCTGTGGAACATATACACTATAGAAAACAGCCCAAGTTCATTCAATCATTTATTTTTCTTCGGCTTAGTCCCGTATTTACCAGGGGTCACCACCCATACACTCCCACATTCACACACACAGTCCTACGCTATGGACTCGATTTAGTTCATCCACTTCACCTTTACTGCGTGACTTTGGACTGTGGGGGAACATGGTGAGACCACACAAACTCCACACACAAATGCTAACTGGCCAAGCCTGGACTTGAACCAGTGACCTTCTTGCTGTGAAGCGACAGCTGCTAACCATTCATTTATACAGCGGAATAAACCGCCAACTTATCCAGCATTTGTTTTACGCAGCCGATGCCCTTCCAGCTGCAACCCATCACTGGGAAACATCCATACATTCTCATTCACACTCATACAATATGGACAATTTAGCTTACTCCACACAGAAATGCCAACTGACCCAGCCGAGGCTCGAACCAGCAACCTTCTTGCTGTGAGGCGACAGCACTACCTACTGCGCCACCGTGTCGCCCAGCTGCTAACCAGTTCTTTTTAATATAAAGAAGGTTCATTGTGACCATAGCAAACTAACATTTTCTTTCCCCGTTTCAATTATTAACAGCAATATGGAAAAGCCTCTGCATTAATTTGTTTTTTTTGTGTTTTGTTATTTTAAAATGTTTACTTATTTCCCTCAGCAGGCAGGATGTTTGTTGTGTTTAACCTCATTAAATGTTGTTGCATTAGCATTAAAACACATTTACTCTGCTTTTGTGCACAATAATAACACAATTATCCCAGGTTTCTTTCTCCGATTGATTCATTCTGAATTGTTTGCTCTAAAATGGTTACATTATGTACAGTCGCTCTACTGACTGTAATAAACAGAATCTACACTGTAAAAAGTAACGATCTGAATTTACTTAGAAAAAGTGTGAAAACTGATTGCCTCAAATTTCTCAAGAAAATTAATTCAGAATTCTTGAGTTAAAAAAGCTCACTAAAACTTTGCACAGGTAACTCGCATATTTTTGTAGATATACAAAATGAGAGTACTCTGAACTCAACGTGACAAGTTAACCTAACTTACAAAAGCAAGTCAAGCCAAGTATACACAACTCAAACAAAACAGTAATCTTAACTGCACTGCTTATTCATTTTACTAAGAAAATGTGTTTGCCTTACATTTCTTAAGTAAATTGTAATCAAAACACTAAGTTAATTAAACAAGACAGACAACAGATTGGCAGAACACTAAAACATTTATTTGTTCTATAACACAATTTCAGAATCACAAGTCACAATGAGGACATTTGCCCATAAAACACATTTTACCTTTTTTTTATTTTTTGTTCAATGCACAAATAAACAAATAAACAGTACATTGAACACTGTGCAAAGCTTAGTGCTGTAGAAAAATCTCTTAAAACTCCATTATAAAACCACTTAAAATGTCACATGTCCTCATCATTAAACAATATGCACTCTCAAATTATTTTATAGTACAGAACATATTTTTAGTTATATTGATCTAACATTCTTTTGAAGAATAAACATTCTAAAACCAACCACTTAAAGGTACAGTTCACCTAAAAATAAAATTATAAACACCATTTACTCAAGTGCTGTCAAGTCTTTTGGAGTTTCTTCCTCCTGTTGACCACAAAAGATATTTTATAAATATATTCTTTTTATGTCTCATTTTTTTGTGCCATTTGTTTGTGCCAGATAGCACCATGAGGGTGTCCAGGCCTTTAATAATAATAATAATTCCTTACATTTATATAGCGCTTTTCTAGACACTCAAAACGCTTTTACACAATGGGGGGATCTCCTCATCCACCACCAGTGTGCAGCATCCACCTGGATGACTCGACGGCAGCCATTTTGCGCCAGACCACACGCCACACACCAGCTGATTAGTGGAGAGGAGACAGAGTGATAAAGCTAATTATGAAATGGGGATGGTTAGGAGGCCATGATGGACAGAGGCCAATGGGCAGATTTGGCCAGGATGCCGGGGTTAAACCCCTAATCCTTTTCGAAGAACATCCTGACCACATTAATTACCACAGAGAATCAGGACCTCGGTTTAACGTCTCATCCGAAAGACGGCGCTCACTGAGCAGTATAGACTCCCCGTCACTATACTGGGGCATTGGGACCCACACAGACCGCAGGTTGGGCGCCCCCTGCTGGCCTCACTAACACCACTTACGGCAGCAACCTGGCTTTCCCATGTGGTCTCCCATACTGACCGGGCGCAGCCCTCCTTAGCTTCAGTTGGCGACCATGTGAGAGTTGCAGAGAGCTAGCTGCTGGATAAGTCCAATATATTTGTTTATCTTAAGTACTATTTACTCAAGATGTTTAGTTTAGGCACTAAATACTCCTAAAAGTTAACTTAGCACAGAATAGTCAAGTAAAATCTACTAATTTAAATAAATCAGTAAAGCTTACAAGCTTTTCTTGAGTAGATTCAGTGATGACTTTTTACAGTGTAATAAATGCATAATCAAACTTGTATACACTCTAGTGAAACCCCATGCTGGTCTCAAGAAATTTTCAATGGACTCTTTTCAAAGTCCACATTTCTGCAGTTATTGACATCTTTTGTATGTCATCTTTTCATTACTAAATATATATTTTTATTTATGTATTTTATTTTATGTATGTGTGTGCATGTATACTTTTGTTTACATCATTATACTTTGCCGTTACCTTACCTTGATATTAAATTACAGAAGTTACAGGGGGGAAATAACGAATGTATCAACCTTTTTTGGGGCAGATGGCAGTAATCATGTCCTAGTTTCTCTTCATTTCTATTGCGGTTTGCACAAGAAAATGTGAAAAGCATAAGGTAATAGTTTTTGATTTAGCAGGCGTTGTGTTTGCAGGACTATAGCATCTTAGACACAGTGTTGACGGTCACTGAGGGAAACTGCTAAATGAATCTTGAGTCGATGGCAGATGCTCTATAATGCCAGCCAAATATGAGCGTGACCGGTGGGAGAGTGGCCGCTCAGACCTGAGCCGCATGTGTTGAGCCTGCTAGCCATTCGCCTTCAGCTCCTTTTTGAGTCACAGACAGCATTTTGTCTGACCTGGTCATGGAGAAATGTGTGAGTGAATCTGCAGTTGCTGTAACAGTGAATGGAAGAGAACTACATCTCTTTATTCAGCTAACCTGATTACACCGTTTCCCCACGCCGACAGACACCCGGCGTAATCTAAAAGCAACACCTGTGCCTCGCTGCATTGCAAATAAATGGAGCGCTAAAGAGCTGGAGACAAACCAATAGGATTTGAGGAGGCTACTTGCTCAAAGGTGACCTCTAGGGAATCCAGAACACAGCTTTGCTCGGCCAACAATGGCTTCAAAGGCTGTTTCGTCACCGGATCCTCACGGAATGTTGACTTTGTCTTAATCTGTGTGCTGTGAAGGTGATGAAGACAAGGATGAATTTTATAGACATTAAAGCAAGAACAACAAAGCAAAACATCACACGAATACGATGATCAGTCTTCCTACACCTCTGAGAAGGCCGTTATTGAGCATGAGGCACTGGTTTCCTCCGGAGACACTGTTAGATCAGGTACTGTGAGTCTCAGTCATGGCCGTTTGATCCTGTCTAGTCTAGGCTAATTTCTGGCTCTTTGTAGCCAACCAACTACCTCTGGGCGGAAAGACAAAGATCTATGGTAGTCATGAGTTTAAAAGGCCTTGCCCTAGCTGATCATAGTCCTCTGAGCTGTCTGAGCACAAGATTAACACTCTGTCTGGGCTAAGTGCACTTTGTCACAGTGCAGAAAAGAGGGAAAGGAAGGCAGGCAGCAGTACGCCATAAACTTGTTTTATAGCGTTGTGCGGAGGCACATCTACAGACTGCATGGTTTTAATTAATGGCCACTGTGTTGGCGCCCATACAGAACACTGGAAGTAAAACTGTTGCATTGTAGACCAGTTTGCTCAGCAGAAATAGATGCTAAATTTTCAGTTTCAGCCTTGCATTTTGGGTTTGGTAACATTATTTAGCTGGTTTGTATGTTTTTAAAGTCTCGTATGCTCACCAAGGTTGTGTTTGCTTGACGTATACATGAGGTGGAGCAGCAGAATTTTCAGCTGCCATTACTCCAGTCTTTACTTTAAAAACTGCTGCTTAAGTTATGTTATGTTAGAACTAGTAAAGGATTTTGGTTTCTGTTTTTTTGTGACCAGCATAAGGTACACTTTGCATGCTGGTATCATTCGAAGGTTTACTAGTTCTCAGTAGTGGAAGTGGGAGTACTGAGCTATAACAGCACACTACCACAATCTATACCAGCACTAACCAGCTTAAACTAGCCTGGAGCAACGTTTATTTGGATTTTTAGCAGGGTTATTATTAGGGCCAGATGGAATCTGGACATTTTTTACAATTTCTGCGCAGAATTTTGTAAAAAATCTGCGGATTTATGCGGAATGATTTTGGGAGTATCATAACTAAAACCTTAATATATGAAATAAAAAGTAATACCTTATTAACTTTTATTTAATGTTTACAATGTGAATTAGAATTAGATCCACTTTATTTGGTAAACAAAGCAAGCCTCTCATATAAAATATGTACTAAAAGACAGAAAATGTTACTTTACAAACTGTATTGTAAATAAATCATATGAATATTTTCATATTAGTCAGTATTACTGAAATTAATTAAAAAACTGAATAAATATAAATTTACACACATTTACTAAAGGAAATAAACAGAATCAATGATGGGCTAAGAATCTGCGGAAATCTGCAGAATTCTGCGTGGCAGATTCCGTGTGGCCCTAGTTACTATCAATGCAACACAGGCTTATTCTGAAAACGTACCAATATATACATTTCTGGAGAGCACCAAATACGTCACAGGAGCTACATTTTTTGCAGTTTTTGTTTTTTTCACAAATCCACCAGAGGCCGCTGTGTACACTTTTTCAAATGTCAAATTTCTTTCACGAGTGCCATTCACGCCTGTTCTTCTTGCTTGAATACACCAGTGGCCACTGTCGACTGACTTAGGCCCCGTTTACACAAGTGCGTTTTAGTTTTAAAACGGTGTTTTAGCATGAAAATGATCCGCGTCCACACTAGCGTTTCACCCAGCGTTTCTGAACGTATCTCTGTGCACACTACTCCACCAAAAACGTATATCACGTGACCATTCACGCACTCTGGGCATGCGCGTTCAAGTAAAAACAGGAAGCATGTGTCTCGCTCGGCATTTGGGTATTGTTAGTCAACAAACGCTGGTTGAACGATGAACGCGATGGCAAAGAAAGCAAGAGAGGTCTTTTTGTGGACAGACGACGAGGTCGAGTTGTAACTTAAAGTAACAAATGAATATAAAACATCCATGGCTATCGAAAATACAGTGTTTACAGTGAAGGCTGGTCTGCCAACTTCCGGTGGCGTTATATTCATGTGATAGGGGTTTGATGAATAAGGGAAGGTTACGCAATGACCCAAAAGCCCCAATCAAGTAGCCAATCTCAGCAGCCACACCTCCGTTTTCAGATGTGTCTGTTTTGCCCCATCCACACTGGGACGGAGCAGCAGAGTTTAAGAATGAAAATGGCCTCCCCAGCATTTCCAAAACGCTCTGTTTTCGGGGCTCGAAAACTCCGGCGTAGTGTGGACGGATGGGGTAACCGTAGCAAAACTTATGCGTTTTCAAACGAAACTGCATTAGTGTAAACAGGGCCTTACTGACTGACTGACTGACTGACTGACTGACTAATCAATCGACTGACCCACCCTCCTCCTTCACTAAACCCAACCAATAATGTTTTCAAAAGCACAGATTCACCGCCCACCCACTTCTCTAAACCTGACAATTTTAAAAAGCAATCCAGAAAAGGAAAAGCCCTTGCCTGATTTTTACCACGTTTTCATTATTTCCTACATCCTCACCCTGGTATTTACCTGTTTATTTTATTTTTTGGCTTCTGTTTTTGTCCTACCCACTTTCAGGAACAGTTCTTTACCTGACTCGAACCCCATCATTGTGATCAACTCTTCTCTGCATCTGCCATGTACATCACAAGCTACCTGAACAAACTGGTAGCAGCTGGAAAGCCGACCACATGGGGATAAGTGGTCAGCTGGTAAGCGCGAAAAGGAATGGTGTCATACCGCCCCTTGCACCAAGAGGTTAACATCAGATCATTTAAAAACTCAATTGATCATATTTGTTGATCCAGCATATCCCATAGTTCGGGGGATGCCCTGTAAAGTCCAACTTGCCCTCTAAAGTTGTTTGAGCATGCCTTGAAAACACTGATTATCCAGTTCAGGTGTGTTTAATTAGGATAAGAGCTAATATATGCATGACAGTGGCCCTCCGGGGCGGAATAGGATTGAAGACTTCTGCCATACAGCGTGGTCAATGGGATTGAGATCTGAGGAATTTGAAGGCCAAGACATCACCTTGAACCATTTGCCATGTTCCATTCCTGAAACAATGTTTGAACTGACAGCAGAGTGCATTATCCCACTGTAAGAGGGCACTGCCATAAGGGAACGCCACTGGCACAAACGTGATTATGGTGTGCAACAATCTCCAGGTAGATGGCACATGTCAAAGTAACATGCATATGAATGATGCCACTGTTTTTCAGCTGCCTACTTCTCGTAGGAATAATAAAGAATTACGTTCAGACACAATCACTTGTATATGTGGTGTACGAGGACGATCCTTAGGTTTAATGTTTCTACTTTACAAATCACTTATTATATGGCTTAATCCTACCCCTAAACCCAAACCTACAAATCTGAGTGTTAAAGGCCCTGTTAAGTATGATTTTTAAGCATTTCAAATTATGAGAACACTAGGCATGTCCTTGTAAACAACTTTAACAAAGTAACACCTAGATCAGACCCATGTCATTATACAACGCTTATGTACTTATTTGAATGCTTCATGTTCCATATACTCACATTCTGATACTCACATGCCCATTGTAGGTGGCTCTGTCTTTGGGTGGGACATTGTAAGCACTGTGCAGCTATGCAGCATCGCCTTTCTTTAAAAAAATCAAATAAAACATTGGATCAACTTGAATTACTCAATTAAAAATTGTAATAAATATGTATAAAAGTTGAAAAAAGAAAACATAATGAAAACATAATTTGTTAATGGGTAACAACTGAGAGTAACTCGTTTAACTTTTCACTTTAGCAAATCTTTCTGCCTTTTTTTTAGTCATGATTCCCATGAGCCTGATGCCAGTTCGTAAGTTTTCCTTCCTTGTACAGCTCAATACAGCACATTGGCTATCCCCCAGCTGTTTTGAAAGTGCTTTAAAAATAATTAATTCAACTAAGGCCCCGTTTACACTAATGCTTTTTCGTTTTAAAACGCATACGTTTTTCCACGGTTACGCCGGAGCTTTCGAACCCCGAAAACGGAGCGTTTTGGAAACGCTGGAGAGTTTGTTTTCAATCTAAAACGCTGCTGCTCCGTCTCAGTGGGGATGGGGCAAAACAGAGACATTTGAAAACGGAGGCGTGGCTGCTGAGATTTGCTACTGAGATCTGCTTTTGGGTTGTTGCGTAACCTTCATTTATTCGTCAAGCCCCTATCACTTGACTATAACGCCACCGGAAGATGGCAGACCAGCCTTCACTGTGAACAACATGGACAATAATGGGAGCGTTGTTTGCACTATTGTCCATTTTAGGTGCCATTGTGCAGTTAAACTCTGCCTTTTTTACTACAACAGCTGCATATATTTGCAAGAAGCAAGCTACTGTTCGAGCACTCGCTAGTCGCTTGCGTTTCACGCGGCGTAAGGCCTATTTAGAACGCCGAGCAAGAAACATGCTTCCTGTTTATACTTGAACGCGCATGCCCAGAGTGCGCGAATGGTCACATGATATACGTTTTTGGTGGAGTAGTGTGTACAGAGATGTGTTCAGAAACACTGGGTCAAACGCTAGTGTGGACGTGGATGGTTTTCATGCTAAAACGCTTTGCGTTCATCCTAAACGGGGCCTAAGTAGGAACAGTACTGACCACTTTGTGTAGTGTATCACAGACCTCCACAATGACTGCAAATGGTAGTTGATGTCTCTACAGTCTAGCATGCAACCAATAGATCATTCATTCTAGAATCAGGCAATTCAAGGAATTTTTAGTCATCAAGAGTCTGTACCACAAACTTTGCATGCTTCTGAAAATGCAGTGTTTAGATGATCCTAATATACGTTCATTTGCTTCTTGAGGGGATCGTGGCACTAATAGCTTTGTTACCAGGTGGACCAGTAAAAACATTAAGGGTATATTCACACCAGGAAAATGGCTTTGGTCCAGATCAAACACACGGTTATGATTTTTTTTAAATAATTATTATTTATTGCGGTTTGCTTTTACACTGCCCTTTGCAAGTGAACCAGAAATTGTAAATTAAAACACACGAGTGTCAGCAATTTATTGGACATAAATGCTCATGTGGTGTACTCTGAGGACCATGTTGCTTCTTTTTCTCTCAAAAAAGTTCATTTCAAATGTAGTCATGTATAAGTAGAGAGCAGTGCAGTCGTGAAATGTATATTATACACATTTCAGTTATAACGGTTAGATTAGACCACAGCAATAATTGACATTTAAAAATTGCATGAAAATTTGAGCTGGGCATTGGCAGGGGTTTGTTAGTGCTTAGCAATAGCAGACGCCTTGGTACACAATTCAAACAACGGGATCCTGCTCTACAAATGTGGCTGATAAAGGTCAGGTCATACTCACCTTAAAATGTGTCAAACTCATTTGGCTGTTGTCTTGTCTAACCATTATAACTGAAATGTGTATATTATACATTTCACAAATACTGTACATTGCTCTCTATTTATGCACGTCTACATTTCAAGAGTTCACACTTAGCTGATGATTGATAATAAAGCTTGTTTGGCATGCTGTCCCGGGAGAGAGCCCTGAGCTTATGAGATCCTCGAGCCCTGGGCTCCCTCCCGTTTGCAGGGCGAGAGGAGAGTTTGAGCTCAGGTTGATTTCGATGAACTCCCCCTCTGCTTATTTCCAGCTAGTGGCAGGACTGCGGTGAGGTGTATTCACTAAGAGCTTGACTGTGGTATCAATTGTGTTTTCAATTTACTTAGGGTTCGTGTTATTTGGACCGTGGGAGGAAACCGGAGAACCTGGGGAAAACCCACGCGAGCACGGGGAGAACAAGCGAAACTGCACAGAAATGTCATCTGGTTTAGTAGGGACTTAAACCAGAGGCATTCTTGCTGTTCTTCAAGATGAAGATGTTGAGATAAGAAAACTTTGGTTATTTATAGGGAGTTAGGAATCGTCTTATTGGATAATCGATCATTAGCTGGCACTGTAACAGCTGAGAACAATCATAAGCACGTGATCCTCTCGAAATTTGTTTATAGATAAACTTCACTTAAAATGAACCTGTGAGAGCAAAAGAAACAATAAACCAGGGATGTCAAACTCAGCATTTGAGTCCTTCAAACCAAACTACTTGAGTCCTACTGGCTTGTTTGAAACCTGCAGGTAAAGCCTAGTTCATATGACAGGACTTTGAACATCGGCAGATTGCTGTGCATTAAGACTACAGTACATAACTTGAATGTGTGTCTTCAAGGCATTGTGGTGGGTGCTCAAACTATGCGACACTACATAAATAATACACGGGGTGGGGTGGGGGTTAACACTATGCAATATTACAACAACTTTGTCACCCAACAACTCTGTTTAGCTCCCAAACCTCTGCAAATTAAATGCTCAAAGCACAGCCACAGCCATCAGAAAGAGCAAAGCACTGTTGGCTGCTTGTGTGATGTTGACAGTCATCAATGACACATAGCCAGGCAGCTAGAAGATTGGTTATAAATGACGACTGATTGTAGCTCTGAAAGCTTTCAAGTGAGCATTTGAAAGTTGCGTTGATCAGCTCATCCATCTGTGTATCGATAGATGTGGCTCTCATATCCTCTCAAGTCCATGTAGATGCAGAGTGAAAGCAAGTTCATCAATGACCATTCTGGTCAGTCACAAACATTTCTGTTGAGTTTGTGAACACAATGGGCAGTCAGCCCATGACTTGCTCTCTCATTTGACCCCATATGGTTTCGAGTCGGCTGACTGGTCCAGAATATTGAGCACGCTAGATGTTTGCTTATTGTCTTTAAGTTGTCGTCGACGAGTCTCTTTGATCACTCAAAGATTTGCATCACTCATTACTCAAGGCTTAAATTCCTATAGTGTAAACTAGGCATAAGTGTGTTGAAGCAGGATTGGCAATAAAGTTTGCAGGGTCGTGCTCCTCCAGCAATTGAGCTTGACACTCTTCCCTTAAATGAACCATACCAGAGTTTGTGTAGAAGTGAACCATGACCTCTTCAGCTGGGACTCACTCTGTTCATTTGGTGTGCACCAGAGTGTGATTGCTGTATTCGCACCTGTGCCTAAAAGATTCTCAGCGAAAGGGCACTCTGTAAAAAAAAATGCTGAATTACACACATTTTCTTGATGTTGTACGAACACAAATGGATTAAGTTAAAGAGCCCCTATTATACATGAAAAAGGGTCATATTTTGGTTTTGGGGGTCTCCAACAGCAGGCTAATATGCATGCATGGTGAAAAAACACTTTCATTGTCTTATAATATGCATTT
Organism: Danio albolineatus; assembly: GCA_903798035.1. Taxonomy (NCBI): domain Eukaryota; kingdom Metazoa; phylum Chordata; class Actinopteri; order Cypriniformes; family Danionidae; genus Danio; species Danio albolineatus. The sequence continues at coordinate 3,790 of CAIGQQ010037341.1, read as the reverse complement.
ATTTTTACCTAGTTATCCCAGCGACTCCTATATGAATCGTTCAGCGATTCATTTGTTCCAAAACCCCTCCTTGGTGCGGTGCTAAACTGCGCTGATTGGACCGATGAACCAGTCTGTTGCGATTGGTCGACATCATTCAGCACGAGAGAATGCCCACCACGGCTTATCAATATTGAAGTAGTCATAGTGTGTGCGTGAGCATATCTGCCAACACTCGTTTTTATCGGGAGTCGCCCGTATTTCAGACACCTCACCCTCGAAACTAACCCCCCGGTCTCCCAGCATATTACTATGTTCTTAACCATAGAGTAAAAACAGTGACACACATTCAGTATTAGTGCACACAGCGGCAAAAGCTAAACCATTATGAAACAGGACCGCGCATGTGTGTAGGAGAGCTGATGTAGCCATAGCAATGACAAACAGCAGTGAAACGCAGCTCAAACGCATTTTAATCCATAAACGACACGCGTCGTGTTTACAACGTGCTTTTAGACGTGATATGAGAATACAAGTTAACCAGATACACTACAAGCGGTTAAAAGTTACAAAACACAATTAAATGCATCATTTACAAGTTAGAGAAAACAATGAGGCAACCGTTTTAATCGCACTTACTCACTTGTTGAATAGCAGGCCACGTCAGGCCACCCGGAAATGTCCCGGTGCTCCCTTTGGCCAGTCCGCCTCTGCATACATCTTTTCTGATCCTTCCTTTTAACAAACGCCCAGCGAATCCTTCGTTGCAAGCGTGTAGATTTCAGAAGCACTCCTCAGAGGGAATACAGCACACGGCTGGGCTATACTGCTGAGGCATTTCTGCAGAAATAAACCTCAACCACTGTCTCTTCACAGTCTCATCTCTGGTTCATCTGCACACTTCCAATATCCAGCCGAGCACAGTGCTGTCAAGGTTCGGGTTGGGGAAAAGGAGCGAGGACCCAATTGCAGATTCAAATGAGAATTTATTAATAATAAAAGAAAATAAAAGGCAAAACAAACAACCCCGAGGGGGAAAACCTTAACAAAATAAATAAACAAACAAACAAACCAACTAGACTGTGCTGGGCTGGCAAGGATCGGGATCAAGACAGGAGAACAAGACTGGGTTATCACCGACGATCATTGACGACGAACTGGCACAGGACAGCAGACATGAGGAGAAGTTAAAGCAGAAATAATTAACATACAGACAGGTGAACATAGACTAATAATGGGTTAACAAGAAGGGTGGGGCTAGACAAAAGACGAGAGAGCGCATGACAGCAAAAGCCATGCACTCACATAAAGACTAGAACACGCAGCCAATGAGAGAACTCATTAACTGCGTGCTCACATGACAACATAAGCACGCGGCGTATGTAAACACACACACCACGTGCTAAACAACAACAGAGGACTGAACGCAAGACACAAGTACATGATAAGATGAAAACATCTTACCGTGCGCTCACACACGCAGCGTGCATGTTTCAACCCAGCGCCACCCGAAACAGAACCAGACTAGACTTAAAAGGCGCTGGGGAATAAAACGCACACCTCAGACAAACGATCACAAGGACGAGAGCGCGCAAAGTCTGAGCGTGCCCACAATTGGCACTTATACAGAGACACAATGATCACACACAGGACTAGACAGAGCTAGTGTCTGGACTCTGCCACCAAAACAAGACTGGAGTGGCAGAACCCTGACAAGTGCTCTGCTCTGTGTTGCCAGATGTAGCTGACTCACCTGCACAATCAAATTCAAACCTTTGCTCACCACTGTTGTTTTTGGGTGGGTTTTGGGGGTTTCGAATCTCCCGGGGCTGCGCGCTCACAAATGGACGGGGCTTCTGTTTCGTCTGTACGTCATGCTGAAACAGCTAAAGACTCGAAAGCACTGCGATTCATTTAAGGAACTATGAGTCGACTCTTTTACGGATGAATCAATAGTTTTAAACACTGTACACATTCAGATTTAAGCCTTAGCTGGACATATCACTTCACATTTTTACTTCACAGAGCTGTGTTACACACTGCAAGCAAGCTCATTTTTCAAAAACCCATAATAGGGGCTTTTTAACTTAATTGTTTTTACAAATTTAAGTGGATTTAACATAAAAGTTCAATTAAGTTTATCAATAAAAAACAAAAGAATTGAGTTAATTCAACTCAATTTAAATAAGTAAAAATTACCTTTTAAAGTGAACTTAAATCAGATTCATATTAACTGTTTCTTATTTTGAGTGCCTTTTGCATTAGCCATTCAAGATTGGACTGTGAACATGATGTCTGAGGCTGAGACTGTAAACCTGGAAGAATAGGGTGACACTGGGACTATAGCCTTTAAATTTTGGAGATTATCTCACCTAGAGCCCTGACCTTCAAGCCATCAGTATTCCTTATTGGCCTTTGTCATGCAGATCTTTTCACTTGTCCATTTCCCCAGATGTATATCCTGTTCACTTGCTGCCTAATATATTCCACCCCTCTACAGTAGCCACTGTAGCAATATTATCAGTGTTATTTACTCCACATACGCATTGCATATTATTGACCATGACAGAAAAACAGAGTAACGTTTTATTTCGCTTAATGCATGACTGCAGCAGAGGGCAGGAAACAGCGGGATGATATAATGGAAAAGCATCTGTAAAAGTCAGGGTTTAGGATACAATGAAAAATACATATAAGTCAGGTAGAGGATACACTTCAAAGTCTCCTCAAAGACAGGGGGATGGCAGCGCATAAAACTTTCATAAGCACTTTAAAACTTAGATTAAAAAAAGCCCAGCAAAACAAAAAGAAGCTCTTAGATGGATAACTCGTCATATGTAACTTAAACCATATTTTTCCAGCAAATCCCTGAAATATGTATCGTTGGATCAGAGTCCGATGCCACCCCATGTCCATCTCTTTCTGAGGTTGGCACATTTCGATAGCGCCTCATGAATTGTTAAAAGGCAGAACGATGAAATTGAAAGGCAATAGTTTTTCTCTGTGTTTTATTAATTCTTGAATCTCGGCCCGTGTTCAATAACCTGGGATCTATTTTGCAGGCATGACTTTGAAAGAAAAGTATGGGTAAAACAACAACAGCACTTGAATCTGGCCTGAGGGGGTTAGGAATACGTTGGGGATATTTTTTTGTGGCTGTGTTCTGTCAAAGCCAATAGATTTGCACCTGTAACCGCTGCAACAAGAGCCTCTGGAACAATTAGAGCACAGCAACATTGATTGAGATTGAGGGAGCCTGGGAGTCTGTTGATCACACCTGTAATTGCTGCAAGGGGGCTTTTATTAAACTGTTCAGACATTTTGGTGCCAAGAGTCAAAACCGTTGCTTTACAATGAAACTTACACCGTTCCCCAAAGCACAAAAAAAAACCTTTACAGCTGTGTGGATTATAGTAGGTTGAAGAATGGAAGAAATATCATTAAATACTCTTTTAAAGTCTTATTTGACTATTTGTGTCATAAAAAATATATAAGTGTTTATATTAAAATATAAATGCTGTATATATACATTTTTAAAGGGAAAGTCTGCCCAAAAAGATCTCAGTTGTTCCTAATCTATTTGAGTTTCTTTTGTTTCTGTTAATCATAAAAATAAATAGAAATAAGCTAGAAACCTGTAACGATAGTACAGAAGCGTAGAGCTGCCACCCAGGTAAAAAAAAATCTGAGCTTTATCAAGTTTGTACAATATACTTTTCACATTCTTACAATAAAATAACACATTTGTACAATATACTATCACGTTCTTACGATATAATATCACGTTTGTACAATATACTATCACGTTCTT
>CAIGQQ010037325.1:12500-17865 GCA_903798035.1 Danio albolineatus | reverse complement strand
AGCTTAGAGGTTAACTCTACTTCTTTCCTTCATTTCACAGCTCATTTAGAGCTAAACTGGCAAGTTTAACCTTCTTTAAATCCGTTTAGTCAATCTCCGGGTCTCCTTTAGCTTAGCTTAGCATAAATCATTAAATCGGATTAGACCAGTAGCATCTTAAAATTTTCTAAAAAGGTAGTATAACGTTACATGTCCACCAAAGTGTCCACCAACGCTCATCAGTTTCACTTTTAAGCTTTTAAGATTCACTTTTAAGCCGTCCAATCACAATAGAGGAGGGGCGGGATTATACAACTCAGCTGTCAACAAATAATCTGACAGAGACTTTTAACTTGTAATGGTACCGCGGGGATACATTTATTCCTTTCCTTCGACTAAGTCCCTTTATTCATCAGGGGTCACCACAGCGGAATGAACCGCCGACTATTCCAGCATACGTTTTACACAGCGGATGCCCTTCCAGCTGCAACCCACTACTGGGAAACACCCATACACACTTATTCCCACACACTCATTCATTACGGTCAATTTAGTTCACATGGAGGAAACCCACGCCGACATGCAAACTGACCCAGCCGGGACTCGAACCAGCGACCTTCTTGCTGTTAGGTGACAGTGCTAAGCACTGTGCCACCGTGCCACCCTCATAGCAACCAACTAAAAAAATATGCTATAACATTCTACGTGGAGTGTTTTTAGAATAGTATCTTTATAGAAAATTTTCGGCAAGATGCTAATGGTCTAATCCGATTCAATGATCTATGCTAAGCTAAGCTAAAAGTGCGTCAGAGATCCCAGAGATCGGCTAAATGGATTCAGAAATGGTGAAACTCGCCTGTTTAACTCTAGGGGAGCTGTAAAAAGAGACTATTTACACAAAAGAGGAGTGTTCCTGTAATGTTTGACCGAATGTGGGCTCAGATGATTGATTTATGTTCTCTTTCCTCACTGATGAAGAGTCACCGTCAAACACATAACCATTCCTTCAATCCCAGATGCACGGAGGGATACATTCTGGACGCGTATATATGAAGATATTCTAGAAGATGCTTTTGTCACATACTGTATGAAGTGTTGCGTGTTATTCGTAAGGCAGTCGGCATAATTGCATTCACAGTCGTTGGTATGTAAACTAGTGTGTTTATGAGTCACATAACCAAAATATGAACGATAATATAAACACTCTAAATGATGTTGGATTAGCACTAAAAAATATACCCCATGTGAAAAAATACCATGGTATTTCGGAGTAAATTTTGATGTGGTAATTCTATTAGTTATAGTAGCTACTATAGTAAAACAAACACATGAATTCATTCATTCACGGCTTAGTCCCTTTATTCATCAGGGGTCACCACTGCGGAATGAACCGCCAGCTTCTTACTATATAGAAAGAAGGATGCTGTTCATTTATCGGGCAAACAGAAACCGGCCAACACATTTACCCTTCCTTAGTCTGTCAGTCAGCCTAAAGAGGATCCGCTTGGTCTTAAAGCCTGCTTTGATGGATATTTTCACTATTTATACTGACAGAGCTGTCAAATCAGGACACACGTGCTCGTGTATGGGATCAGTTCTGGACCGTCGGTGAGGGGTGGGTCTTTCGAACTGTCTACAGGCCTGTATAGCATGCTATACTGTAATATACAATGATTGTCTACATTTTAATCTAGCAAATTCTTAGATATACTATGGTATTTGTTCACGTGGGAGTGAAGAGTGGGGAAAAAAAGTCATTTAAATGCATATACTTTCATTTCTAATGTAAACAGCAGCAGATCTTCCTCTCGAACGAGTCCCTCTTGCCTCAGTTGTGTACATTGTAGGCTAGGAAGCGTAGAAGTTCAGGAAATCTACTGTAGATCGAATGATTTCTGAGCTGTAATGGAGATACGAAGCCTGTCGGTTTGAGGCTTTAAGCTTTCTCTGGTTGTTTCTGATGTATATCAGCCGTTTTAGTTTTGATTTAGTGTTTATTTGTGTGTGTGATGATGTTTGTTTTCTTGTCTTTTTCTCAAGTTCATTCACTTTCATTCAGCTTAGTCGCTTTATTCATCAGAGGTCACCACGGCGGAATGAACCGCCAACTATTCCAGCATTTTTACACAGTGTGTGCTCTTTTTAGCTGCAATCCAGCACTGGGAAACACCCCTACACACAGCGCATGTATAGCGCATGTGTTTGGACTGTGGGGGAACACCCGGAGGAAACCCAACACGGGGAGAACATGCAAACTCCACATAGAAATGCCAACTGGGACTTGAACCAGCAACCTTCCTGCTGTGAGGCGACAGTGGTGATCGCTGAGCCACCTATCAGCGGTGGAATCACCGATTAATATCATTATGGTAAAGCGCAGCTGTGCATATTGTGTATCGTAGAGCCTCTGATATACAGTAGGGTTGCTATGGAAACGTGCACTAATTATTCGTCTGCGTAATGAATATGCGAATAGTGTAGTGATTCCAGCCAAAGCCATGTACTGTGGGACTGTACCGCGGTAAACGTGTTTCAGCTCATAGCTACAGTATAACCACTAGACACACACAGCGGACGCAGAGAGCAGTTCAGTATATGCAGATGTACACATGCTGACACTAATTTGCATATGTGTGTGTGTGTGTGTGTGTGTGAGGGGGTATTTGTTTGTGTGTGCGGTATATGTGGACGCATATGAGTGAGGGAGTCTGTGTGTGTGATAACTCACTGCTTGTGTGTATATGTGCATGCTTGTGTGTGTGTGTGGGTGTGTGTGTGATAGAGTATAAGTCCATATCTGTATGAGTGTAAATCTATGTGTATGTGTATATGTGTGTGTGTGTGTGTGTGTGTGTGTGTGTGTGTGTACCTGTATGCATCTGTTTGTGAGCACTTAATGCTTGTGTGTGTTTGTGTTTATGTGTGTGCACTCATATGTGTAAGTGTGTGTATTAGAGTAAGTCTGTTTGTTAGTGTGTGTGTGTGTGTGTGTGTGTGTGTGGGTTTGTGTGGTAGTGTAAGTCCATGTGTGCATGACTGAGCACTCACAGCTTTTGTGTGTGTGTGTGTGAGAGAGAGAGAGTATAAGTCCATATCAGTATGTGTGTATGAGTGTAAGTCTGTGTGTGTACCTGTGTGCAACTTTGTGTGTGCGTTTAATGCTTGTGTGTATGTGTTGGTGTTTGTGTTTATGTGTGTGTGTGCTCATATGTGTAAGTGTGTGTATTAGAGTAGAAGTCCGTATGTGAGTGTGTGAGAGAAAGCATGTGTGTGTGTGTGTGTGTGTGTGTGTGTGGGGTGGGGGTGGGCGGGGGTGGGGTTGTGTGTGTGTTTGTGTGTGTGACTGTGTGCATATGTGGGTGTGACTGTGAGTATATGTCCATAGTGTGTGTGTGTGTGCGCACACGTCTGTTTGTGTTTAAGAGAGAGAGTGTGTGTAAGTCTATATGTGTGTGAGTGTGCGACAGTGTGTGAGTATAAGTCCATATCAGTTTGTGTGTGTTTGAGTGTAAGTCCATGTGTGTGTGTACCTGCGGCATCTGTGTGTGAAAACTCAATGCTTGTGTGCATGCGTGTGTGTGAGTGTAAGTCCGTATCAGTGTGTGTGTGCGTGTGTGTTTGAGTGTAAGTCCATGTGTGTGTACCTGCGTGCGTCTGTGTGTTAGAACTCAATGCTTGTGTGTGCGTGACTGTGTGAGTATGAGTCCATATCAGTGTGTGTGTATGAGTGTAAGTTCATGTGTGTGTGTACCTGCGGCATCTGTATGTGTGAACTCAATGCGTGAGCATGTGTGTGCGTGCGTGTGTATGTGTGACTGTGTGTGAGTATGAGTCCATATCAGTATGTGTGTATGAGTGTAAGTCTATATGTGTGTGTGTGTGTGTAATCGCGTGCGTCTGTGTGTGAAAACTCAATGCTTGTGTGTGTGTGTGTGTGTGCGTGTGTATGTGTGTGTGTGTGTGAGTATAAGTCTGTATCAGTGTGTGTGTGTGTGTGTTTGACTGTAAGTCCATGCGTGTATGTGTGTGTGTGTGTGTGTTTATGTACATATCTTGTTTGTATATTCTCTCGTATGTTTAGACAGGTAGCAGATGCTCTGTAGAGGTCTATAAGATGCTGTTATATATGAAACTCTTCGCTATTTATCTCTGAGAAACACATATAATTTATTTTGTCAGCTACTGTCTGTGGAAGTTCATCATCAGCTCGTCTGTGTTCTATATTTGCATTGCTTTGTTACGTAATAAACAGTGTGTGCAGATTTACCACAATTATTATTCATAATAAACAAACCTGAAACCCTCCGGCTGTCCTGTCGTCTGTGCTGAACGTGTGCAGGAGAGTGAAGTCAGAAGTGCTTCACAGAACACTTGATATTTAATGTCTAATGCAGTGACAATCACTCATCTAATACATTTTTTAAGAAAATGTTCATGTAGCACTTCATGTTGGCATAATTTAAAATAATATATATATATATATATATATATATATATATATATATATATATATATAAACAGTGCTCAGCGTATAAAAGTTCACCCCTCACAAATCTATCCTTCAAACTCATATTTTTAATAGAAAGCTCTAGACTAGTCTGTACTAAAGCCAAATCTGGAGCTCATCTAACAAAAAATTAGTATAGCCAAATGCATATGTTATAGAAAAATATAAAAATACAATTTTTAAAAAGAGGAAAAATTAAAAGAAGCAAAAAAAATAAATAATAATAATTGGAAAATTTTGTTGCAATTTTGTAGTTTGTAATTTTTTTTCACAATATTTTGCTTGAATTTAATTGTATTTTCTGTCAATTTCTTAATATAATTGGTGACTAAAATATTATTTTAATAAATATATCTGTTTAATAAATCTGTGTTGTTTAAATGCACCAAAAACACTGTATATACACTGAGAAATGGAGGAAAATATTAATTTTCAAAATGCACTGTATATTGCACTGTAAAAGCACTGTATATTGCATATTATAAATGAGGGGAAAATGTAATTGTACTTGTATAATCACCTTTGTTTACTTCTCTCTATATTTTTTTTGCAATTTCATACAAGTAATTTAGCTTTCCTCGTTAATAACTATTCTTAAAATATTAATTTTCCTTACATTTATCCTTAACCCTTTTTTTATAATCTAGGCCCACATAAAAAGTACTGTAGTAATCTATAATAAATACTGTAGTGTTTTTAAAGTGTATTACAGTGTATGTAGTACAATCTTTGTTAATGAATGCTGTAGTATACTTTAGTTTTAACAACAGTAAACTGTGGCATATTGTAGTATAATATACCTATAGTTGTAGAAAACTACAGTATTTGGTCATTTGTTTATATTACTATAGTTGTTGTGTAACCATAGCAACTGTAGAA
>CAIGQQ010037325.1:0-7500 GCA_903798035.1 Danio albolineatus | reverse complement strand
TATTACTGTAGTTGTTGTGTTACCATAGCAACCGTAGAATCACCACAACAGGTTATTATTATAGATGGTGTTACCATAGCAACTGTAGAATCACTAAAACAGCTTAATTACTATAGTTGTTGTTACCATAGCAACTGTAGATTCACTAAAACATATTATTACTATAGCTGTGTTACCATAGCAACTGTAGAATCAATACAACCGATTAATTACTGTAGTTGTTTTTACCATAGCAACTGTAAAATCACCACAACAGATTATTACTATAGTTGTTGTGTTACCATAGCAACTGTAGAATCACTACAACATAATATTACTAGAGCTGTGTTACCATAGCAACTGCAGAATCACAGCAACAGATTATTTCTATAGTTGTTACCATAGCAACTGTAGAATCCCCACAACAGATTAAATACTATAGTTGTTGTTACCATTGCAACTGCAGAATCACTGCAAGATTATTTCTGGTTGTTGTTACCATAGCAACTGTAGAATCACCACAACAGATTTATTACTATAGTTGTTGTTGTTACCATAGCAACTGTAGAATCACCAAAACAGATTATTACTATAATTGTTGTTACCATAGCATTATATACCATATTATTTATTATTATTATAATATTTATTATTATTATTATTGTTATTATTATTATGTTTATTATTATATTTATTATTATTATGATGATGATTATTATTTAGATATTTTTTATTATTATTAACATTTAGATGTTTTAAATTGTGGTGTGTAAAAACACCTTGTAAAATATTATACTCTAACAAAATAACAAAACAAAATAAAAATCTAAAATAAAATAACATTTACATATAAAATTAATTTAAAAATCATTATAATCTATACAAAATTATTTACTATTCAAATAAAAAAAATAAGTTTACAACAATAAATAAATTACATTAATTTATGTTACTATCTCTATTTTGATTCTTGCACTTTTAAAGGATAAATAAATAAAGTCCTGTGAGATGATTACCAATACTATTTTGGATTATTAATATTATTTATTGTATCTTTGCCACGATGACAGCACATAATATTAGACTAGATATTTTTCAAGACACTGGTGTATATTACTTCAAGATACTACTATTCAGCTTAAAGTAAGATTTAAAGGCTTAACTAGCTTAATAAGGTTAATTTCGGGTAATTAGGCAAGCCACTTTATAACAGTGGTTTGTTTAGGAGACAATCCAAAACAAATATTGCTGAAGGGGGCTAATCATATTGACCCTAAAATGGTTTAACACAATTAAAAACTGCTGTTATTCTAGCTGAAATAAAAACAAATAAGACTTTCTGCAGAAGAAAAAATATTAGAGGAAATACTATAATAATCTGTTCAACATCATTTGGGAAATATCTGAAGAAGAAAACTGAGATATATTTAACAACAACTGCAGTTTGCCTACAGTGTGAAAGGAAGCTCCGTTCATCCATTCATTGATTGTGTTTCGCTCACACACGCACACACACACCCACCTACACACACTCCTCCTCCACAAGCACATCCATATCTCTCTCTCACTATCCTCCAGTGTCTCTGATATTCCCTCCATCACCACCGACCCAATGAAGGAGCCGGACGCCATCAAACTCTTCATCGGGCAGATCCCGCGGAACCTGGAGGAAAACGACCTGAAGCCCATCTTCGAGCAGTTCGGCAAGATCTACGAGCTGACGGTGATCAAGGACAAGTACACTGGCATGCACAAAGGTAGGGAGACGCGCACGCACAGCTGAACACACTCCCAGTCACGACACACACACGTGTTAGTGTGCATTTGCATAAACAGAGTCATTTAAAGGGACAGTTCACGCAAAAATGAAAATCGGCTTATTTATCATGCCACATGTGGTTTTAAACCTGATTGTGGTTCTTTTTACTGTTGAACACTAAAGGAGATATTTTGAAGAATGCTGGCTGCCGGCACTCATTGACTTTCATAGTAGGAAATTACTACAGTTACTATGGAGGTCAATTGGTGCCTGCTCTTTTATTACAGATATTAAAGTGTGAGCCGGAAGCACGGTGGCGCAGTGGTTAGCACTTTGGCCTCACAGCAAGAAGGTCTCAGGTTCAAGTCCCAGCTGGGTCAGTTGGCATTTCTGTGTGGAGTTTGCATGTGTTGGTGTGGGTTTCCTCCCACAGTCCAAACACATGCGCTATAGGGGAACTGATGAACTGAATTAGCCGTAGTGTATGAATGTGAATGAGTGCGTATGGGTGTTTCCCAGTACTGGGTTGCAGCTGGAAGGGCATCCGCTGTGTAAAACATAAACTGGAATAGATGATGGTTCATTCTGCTGTGGCGACCTCAGATAATTAAAGGGACTAAGCCGAATTATTAAATGAAATGTTTGGAGTGCACGTGCTGCCCTCTCATAGATATGTGTGTGTGTGTGTGTGTGTGTGTGTTGTACACTGATGAAAGCAGCACACGCCTGCGGGAGCTTCAAGCATGATGCTGCTCTGTGTTACTATAAAAAGAGAGACAGCTCAGTGTCTTGTCATCTTTACAAACCTCTGCTTCTGCTCTGCGGTCGAGTGTTTGGTTTCCCTTCGGGTGTTCGCTTACACTCCAGTGCTGTGCAGGCCTGTTTCGGGGGCTCGTCCGGGATTTAATCACGGATTTCTTAGTGCTTTAAGGTCACTGGGGTGATAAAGCGAGGAAGACTTAAGGTGAAAAACGTGCTATAATTTATGAGGCCACATGCACAGCTAGTGTTTTTTCCCCTACCAATAAACGTCCGGTGAGCAGCACAGCGAATCTGCCAGTGTACATTTTAATTCAATTCAATTCAATTCACCTTTATTTGTATAGCGCTTTTACAATGTAGATTGTGTCAAAGCAGCTTCACATAGAAGGTTATAGTAAATTGAAAATGTCAGTTTAGTTATTAGCTAGTGTATTATTAGCTAGTATATAGCTGAGTTCAGTTCAGTTTAGTGTTGTTTAATACTCACTACTTAGAGTCTAAACACTGAAGAGTAATCCATCAATGCGCAGCTCTAGCTGCAGTCTAGTCGCCGGAGGCTGTAGAACTCGAGGCTCGTCTGTCCTTGGAGGGTCACAGGAATCAGTCTCTTGCTTGCTACTCCGCCAAGCAGCTGCTCAGGATACAGCGAGGTCCAGGATTATGGAGCCTTGGAATCGTCTCGTCGCGGGTCTTGGATCGCATCCGTGGTGCTGCATAGTCTCTGGGGGCCTCGGGATGAGTATCCCCAGTTGGAAATAGAGAACAAAGAGAATAATTAGCGTAGCTGCTGTTCATAGTGTATATAAAGGAGATGCGTGGAGCACACTCATGCATCATACCGCTATGTGATGTATTGAGTGTGGGCTTTACTAAAGAGATAGGTCTTTAATCTAGTGTTGAACTGAGAGAGTGTGTCTGAGCCTCGGATATTATCAGGAAGGCTATTCCAGAGTTTAGGAGCCATAAATGAGAAGGCTCGACCCCCTTTAGTTGACTTTGCTATTCTGGGTACTACCAGAAGCCCTGAGTTTTGAGATCTTAAAGAGCGGGTTGGATTGTAGCGAGACAGAAGGTTGGTTAGATAAACAGGAGCTAGATTATTTAATGCTTTATAGGTAAGAAGTAATATTTTAAACTCAATACGAAACTTAACAGGCAGCCAGTGTGAGGAGGAGAACATTGGGGTGATATGATCATATCTTCTAGACCTGGTAGGAACTCTGGCGGCTGCATTTTGTACTAGCTGAAGTTTGTTAATAGAGGAGGCTGGGCAACCAGCGAGCAGAGCATTACAGTAATCCAACCTAGAGCTCATAAAAGCATGAACTAGCCTTTCTGCATCTGAGATGGATAGCATACTTCGTAGCTTAGCAATATTTCTCAGATGAAAGAATGCAGTTTTTGTGATATGGGAGATATGGTTTTTAAAAGTTAAATTGCTGTCTAATATGACACCCAGATCTTTAACAGTAGAGCTAATGCTAACTCTGCATCCCTCTAGTTGCAGGTGGAGTTGTGAGATCTGCTGTGTACAGGATTTAGGTCCTATAAGTAATAATTCAGTTTTGTCTGAGTTTAAGAGAAGGAAGTTGTTGGTCATCCAGTTTTTAACATCTTTAATACACTCAGTTAGTTTTGATAGTTTAGACGTCTCGTCAGGATTTTACACCACAGGTGTCTATATGAGTCCCACCAGCCAAGTGTCCAGGTTACACTTTCAAAAGTGTATTTATTTTACACTGCAGAGGTGTATTTATTCAACAACTTTGAAAGTGTAACCTGGACACTTAACCTGTAACCTTCTCTCGATGTGGAGGAGCAGCGGCTCTGCTACGAGCTACTCCCGTGCGACAGTGCTCCTCACCCTATCACTGGCTCAAACACACACACACACATAGTACTATAGAAGTGTGTTTTATACTAAGTGCTTGCACACACAGTGTTTCCAATCAGAGAAATGGAGCCTTAAGCCGTGGCTGCCAGATTTCTTTGTAGCTGTGTGTGTGTGTGTGTGTGTGTGTGTGAGAGAGAGAGAGATTCAATTCAATTCAGCTTTATTTGAATAGTGCTTTTACAATGTAGATTGTGTCAAAGCAGCTTCACATAGAAGGTTATAGTAAATTAAAAATGTCAGTTTAGTTATTAATTTAGTTATTATTAATTTAGTTATTAGTTTAGTCAGTAAAGAGAGAAAGAGAGAGAGAGAGAGAGAGAGAGAGTTTAATGTAAGCTATCCCAGAAGCCTTGCTGGGAAAATGTAATGAGTGTGAAATTACATTTCTGTAACTGCTCATGTGAAATGGTGCTGAATATATATATTTACACACACCGGCCACTTTATTAGGTACACCTTACTAGGATTGGGTTGGACCTGCTTCTGCCTTCAGAGCTGCTTTAATCCTCCGTGGCAGAGATTCAACAAGCTACTGGAAATATCCCTTAGAGATTTTGCTCTATATTGACATGATAGCATCACGCAGTTGCTGCAGATTTGTCGGCTGCACATCCATGATGTCAATCTCCCGTTCCACCACATCCCAAAGGTGCTCTATTGGATTGAGATCTGCTGACTGTGGAGGCCATTTGAGTACAGTGAACTCATTGTCATGTTCAAGAAACCAGTCTGAGATGATTCACGCTTTATGACATGGAGCGTTATCCTGCTGCCATCAGAAGATGGAGACACTGTGGTCATAAAGGGATGGACATGGTCAGCAGCAATACTCAGGTAGGCTGTGGCGTCCACACGATGCTCAATCGCTACTAATGGACCCAAAGAAAATATCCCCCACACCATTACACCACCACCACCAGCCTGAACCGCTGATACAAGGCAGGATGATCCATGCTTTCATGCTGTTGAGGCCAAATTCTGCCCCTAGCATCCGAATGTGGAGCAGAAATGGAGCCTCATCAGACCAGGCGACGTTTCTCCAATCTTCTACTGTCCAGTGTTGGTGAGCCTGTGTGAATTGTAGCCTCAGTTTCCTGTTCTTAGCTGACAGGAGCGGCACCCGGTGTGGTCTTCTGCTGCTGTAGCCCATCCGCCTCAAGGTTGGCCGTGTTGAGCGTTCAGAGATGCTCTTCTGCAGACCTCGGTTGTAACGAGTGCTTATTTGAGTTACTGTTGCCTTTCTATCAGCTGGAACCAGTCTGGCCATTCTCCTCTGACCTCTGGCATCAACAAGGCATCTGCGCCCACAGAACTGCCCACAGCTGGATATCTCCTCTCGTTCGGACCATTCTCTGTAAACCCTAGAGATGGTTGTGCGTGAAAATCCCAGTAGATCAGCAGTTTCTGAAATACTCAGACCAGCCCGTCTGGCAGCATCAACCATACCACGTTCAGAGTCACTTAAATCCCCTTTCTTCCCCATTCTGATGCTCGCTGTGAACTGCAGCAGATCCTCTTGACCATGTCTACATGAATGCATTGAGCTGCTGCCATGTGATTTTATATGTGTATATATATATATATATATATATTGTATATAAATATATAGACTGTAAAAAGTACAGAATAAAAAGTCAGTCCAAAATTGACTGTCGTTTTAAAATGTATGCTATATGTCGATACAATTTTAAACATATAATAATAATTCATTTATAGACTTAATATGCATAAATATGATCAGTGATAGGGATGATGAAACATTTAACATCCTGGATAAACAAAAAATCTCTGTATATTTTACTACTAATGTAAGTAAAGTGCACATGTACAGCATTGGTGTGTGTTAACATTCTGTCTTTCTGTCTTAGGATGCGCCTTTCTGACGTACTGCGCACGAGAGTCAGCCGTCAAAGCTCAAAGTGCTCTTCACGAACAGAAAACACTGCCAGGGGTGAGTGCATTCTGTGTGTGTGTGTGTGTGTGTGTGTGTGTGTGCCATCTGGATTACTCCTATGGTTGTGGTGGGCTGTGTGTAGCAGTGGAGATTATTCCTCACACCTTTTCAAGCTGCCGCAGACTCTCTGAGATCCAGTGAACGGGCCCCAGAATACAGTCTGCGTTTGCTGACAGGGGGACGGAGCGTCCGTGGGCTGAGACGCAGTAATTAATCCTATTATCAGCGTGACACCAGGATGACCTTTCAGAAGATCACAGACACAGACGTCTTCCTCTCGCTCTGATCTGTCCATCCACATTAGAGTAGAACGACACGTACACAGAGAATGTCAATTACAGTGTTTCTGCAAGTCTGATTATAACAACTACAATGGATTAATGTTGACCATCAGAAGCTGGAGATATTCACACACTGCTGACGGACACACACAACTGTGTTTAAACCCCTTATTAAAGTAATTTCTGCGTAAAAGGTCTCCTTTAAAGTGGACACCAATGAATGATGAACAGCCTATAATAACAACTGTATCAATATTGTGTTGTGCGTGTAGGGTTGGTGTTTAAATGAAGAGCGGGATGGGGTGGGGTGGGGTTTACCAACAAAAAAGAGGACGGAGGGTTGGGGTGAGATTGGGGGTCCCCTAATAGTAACTTTGGGGGCCCCAAAATGGCGTGGGCCCTTAGAATCATCATAACTTTTCACCCCTAGCAGTTACTTTTAAAGGTAACTTTCCCCAACACTTCTTGTGCCTGTTTTTTTTAACAAGATGCTAATGGTCTAATCCAATAAGCTAAGCTAAAAGGGCTCCCATTTAAGCTTTCCTAAATGTTTTGCCAATTGCTTAATTGCTAAATTGTGGATGGACACAACAGCTGCGTGTTTTTCTCAACACAGGCTCATTGTGAAAACATACCCCCGTAAACATTTCTGGGGAGTGCGGATTATGTTGCCGGAGGAATGTATGGCTGCATTTCGTCTTTAAAAGGAACGCTACAGAGGGGTATGATGACGCAGACGGCTTCTGTTGCTTTCAGTTGGGTTTAGGGAAGGGGGTGGGCGGGTCAATCAGTGCTTTTGAAAACACTATCGGTTGGGTTTAGGGAAGGGGGTGATTGGGTCAATCAGTGCTTTTGAAAAAAAACTCAGTTG
>CAIGQQ010037321.1:0-10429 GCA_903798035.1 Danio albolineatus | reverse complement strand
TTTATAATTAATAACAATACTATAATGTAATATAAATTATGAATGTACCTCTAAATTACAAGCAAAACAATTTATTAGAAATAAAAAATAAAAATATGGCTTATATCTGCCTCTCGTGTCTGTCACAACCAGGGGCGCCGCTAAGGGGGGGAAAGTTAGGACAATTCTAAGGGCCCATGCACTCTAGGGGCCCCCAGAGATCTGCTTTATAATTAATATCAATACTAAAATGTAATATAAATTATTAATGTATCTCTAAATTACAAGTAAAACAATTTATTAGAAAAAAAACGGCTTATATCGGCCTCTCGTGTCTGTCACTGTCAAATTGCACCCCCCTCCTTTCACTGTATGGTATAGTCCGTCAGTAGCGGGAAGAGAGTTGATGCTTTGAGAGCGATCGTCAGGTAAACAGATTAAATCCGGTCATCAAAAACAAAAAGAGAGGCTACAAAAAGCAGAGAGGGTGAAAAGGTAACGGCTGTTGCTATCACCGTTTTTTGAAAAGAAAGGTAACGTTATGTCCATTCACAGAGCTTTCTTTTTGCGGTAATGATATCGCCGCTAGTTTAATTTATTTTGCTAATGAAGAGCTCTTTATATATACGCCCTCACCCGCTCTTCCCTATGAAGTTCCCCAAACCCAGTTAAAGAAGCAGGTAACTGAGATCCTGCCTTTAAAAATAGCATGTGCATTG
The DNA here is from genome assembly GCA_903798035.1 of Danio albolineatus. NCBI lineage: Eukaryota > Metazoa > Chordata > Actinopteri > Cypriniformes > Danionidae > Danio > Danio albolineatus. Next base: position 9,731 of record CAIGQQ010037321.1, on the reverse strand, counting down.
CAGTCTGCGTTTAGTATTAATTTCACTATGATATTAACTTAATTGTTGACGTGGCCACTATTAAATGACTGCTATTTTTCCACAATGTTGATTATGTAGAATTATATTAGTTATAACAGCAAAGCAAACATAAAACTGAAAGACAAAACTTGAAATATATCAAGTTAGGTTTCCTTGAAAGATAATGATCTGTTTAATTTTTTTTGCCCAGTGGACCATTTCTAGTAATATAACTGATTAGTCAAACTCATACCATATCAGCAGAATAGTGTACAACAATATCTCAATGTCCATACAGACTAGTTTTGAATTAATTATGTATGTTTTAAATATGTCATAGCCAGGATGCTCCTCAAGCCAGTCTTTTGAGCCTAGATTGTTAAAGTAGAGCCCATAGTGAATAGCGCAATTTAAATGTAATAAATCTGCAAAATTCTGTCTGTATTACTTTACTGCATGTACAGTTACACAAGCACGTGTGTAAACACACACACACACATACAGATATACACACATACACATATTAGCCCCCCTTTATTTTTTAAATATTTCCCAAATTATGTTTAACAGAGCAAATTTTCACAGTATGTCTGATAATATTTTTTCTTCTGGAGAAAGTCTTATTTGTTTTATTTTGGCTTGAATAAAAGCAGTTTTTAATTTTTAAAAACCATTTTAAGGTCAAAATTATAAGCCCCTTTAAGCAATTATTTTTCTCAATAGTCTACAGAACAAACCACTGTTATACAATAACTTGCCTAATCACCCTAACCTGCCTAGTTAACCTAATTAACCTAGTTAAGCCTTTAAATGTCACTTTAAGCTGTATAGAAGTGTCTTGAAAAATATCTAGTCAAATATTATTTACTGTCATCATGGCAAAGATAAAAGAAATCAGTTATAAGAGATGAGTTATAAAAACTATTATGTTTAGAAATGTGTTAAATTGGTGAAAAAATAAACAGGGCTAATAATTCTGACTTCAACTATGTGTATATATGCACATAAAAATGTAAAATTTTCAGGGAATATTTGATTACTGTTCCTTTTTTTGTACTACGTTTACATTTGAACAATAAATCATCTGCTAGCTACAGTCATGTGGTTTCTCTTACTAAATACTGATAAGTAGTGGACAAAATTAATAATAAAATGCATAGGTCAGTATAACTACATCGCGAACAAAGAGTTTGGATAGCTAGCTTGGTAGTAGGGGGCCCATCCTCATATTTTTTCATGGGGCCCAAAATTGCTAGCGGCGCCCTTGGTCACAACTGTCACTGTCAAATTGCACCCACCTCCTTTCACTGTATGGTTCAGTCCATCAGTAGCGGGGAAGAGAGTTGAGTGGATCGTCAGGTAAACTGAAAGCAGCGATGTCCTCGAGTTTAACATCAGCTGCGTCCCAAATTGCATACGTATGCACTATTCTACGCCATCTTTTTAGTATAAATAGTGTAAGTAGTGCGTTCACACTGAAAACTCTAACAATAATGCACTTTATTTACCCGGATGATGCACTCATTCAGCTGGTAAACAGAACTGTGTAATGATGGACACTTCACACACCCAACGACTGCAGCTTTAAGTACGTAACAGAAGGGGCAGAGCTATCACGCGCACATGTTATTTGGATTGTGAGAGCAGTATTCTCCTGTGAGAGTGATTAAGCGCCTCACGATGGTGAATGCGTTTACACTCATGCCAGGTAGGCTATTATTTGGTATTTTGGTCATTTATTTCATTAGCTGCATCCCAAAAGACACACTATACACTAAATCAATAAGACACAAAAATATATTAAAATGAGACCCATAAATAAGAAATGTTCTTTTGTTTAAACTGACCATTACTTAAATGGCAAAACCCTGGCCTTCTTGCCGGCAAAATCCTCAATAAAAAAATTAAACAAATTTATATTAACAAGTGCAAAATCCAGCACACTGCAAACGAAATAAACACAACATCAATACATTTGAAACGGTCTGTTGATTAACCTGACAGTAACTTAAATTCCAAGTGCCAAATGCCTGGCCTTGCTTGCAAAATCCTCAATCAAAATGTATTGCACATTGTATGAGACACTATTGCAGTACAGTTATTTAAATAGTTACACATTGGTGTTTTGTGTATTTAGAAATGTAAAATGTTAAGTGAATATTTGATTACTGTTCCTTTTTCTGTACTACATTTACATTTGAACAACAAATCATCTGCTAGCTACAGTCATGGCCGTTCTCTTACTAAATACTGATAAGTAATGGACAAAATCAATAATAAAATGCATAGGTCAGTATAACTACATTGCAGACAAAGAGTTTGGATAGCTAGGTTGGTAGTAGGGGGCCCATCCTCATATTTTTTCATGGGGCCCCAAAATTGCTAGCGGTGCCCCTGGGGATGTGCACAAGTATTCGGTTATTCGAACGTATCAGTGTCAATTGAGCATGAAAACGATGATTGATTAAATTAGATTAGATTAAGATTAAATTACTTTCATTCTTTCTAATTGGTTATGCTGGTATTTGGGCGGTAATCTGATATTTGATTGGTTATATTATAGGGCGTCGCCCACCAGATGCACCACTTAGCGCCTCGGTATGGCGCGCACATGACAGTTAGAGGTATAGCACACAGACGCGCACATTCGCATTCTATTTAAAAAGAAACTTCTAAAGTGTGCAGCAATGTCTGGCAACATTTCAAGTCAAGTGTAAGATGTGCAGCGCCACACTCGTCTCCTACTCCGCAACGAGTTCGATGCGTTACCATCTTACACATTAACACAAGGAGATGATGCCGGTGCCATAACCAACAGTCAGACGAGCATAAGAGAATTCACCATCAGACAGAAATGCGACACAGGCAGAGTAGAGAAGATGACGTAGATAATAGCCTAAATGACAGCAAAAGACTTTCTGCCTATTAGTTTTGTTAAAGGTGAAGGTTTCAGTCGTTTAATGAGTTGCGCCGAGCCCCACTATACTGTCCCATTGCGCAAAACAGTGCCTCATGCCAGGCCCGGCGCCAGGATGTCATAACTGAGGGGGCACTTATAATAGGGCGGCACTAAACCTGGTGACTGATTTTCCCTATTGTTCCTTTTATTTAGGCCATTTATTCACTTATTTATTATTACTTTGCATTACTGGAGTAATATACTTTTTATAACATGTACAATTTCGCTTTTACCTATTTTATCAGTGATGGATGAATGAAACAGTTTACATTAACGCAAACGGATCATGAGTTGTTTAAATTATATTTTAGTCTCCTTATTATTTTCAGTTTTATTTCAGTTTTATTTCAAATAATATAAACATTTCAAGAGTTCACACTTAGCTGATGATTGATTATAAAGCTTGTTTGGCATGCTGTCCCAGGAGAGAGGCCTCAGCTCATAAGATCCTTGAGCCCAGGGCTCCCTCCCGTTCGCAAGGCGAGATGAGAGTTTGAGCTCAGGTAGATCTCGAGAACTCCCCTGCTGGAGTAGCTAATGAACAGATAGTGGTCGCTATGAAAAGATAACTACTTACTAGAAGCATGTCTATGGTGCCGATTTGTATTAATCAATTAACTTAAGTTTCATGTTTTTGGACGGTGGGAGGAAACCGGGGAACCCGGGGGAAACCCACGTGAGCATGGGAAGAACGTGCAAACTCCACACAGAAACGTCAGCTGGCTTGGTAAGGACTAGAACCAGTGATGTTCTTGCTGTGAGGCAACAGTGCTAACCACTGGGCCACCGTGCCACCCATCTAGGAAAGGAGGAGGAGTAGGGGTCAAAGGGGGATTCTTCAAAACGAAGATGGCTTTGATATGGAACTTAAAGTGTATATATAGTGGCTTAGGATTCATCTGATAGGTGAATCATATATTGGATAATGCAGGACCAGCTGCGAGCAATCATCTGCACGTGATCCTTTCGAAATTAGTTTATAAAACTTCATTTAGGCAAAGACATCAACCTATGCCTATACATGCAAGCTAACTCCTGATAATAACCAGTAAATAGCCTAAATATAATGAAATCCGCATAACCGAGTCATCACGCTTCATATAGCCTAGCCTATTATTACCCAACAAATATCAGTGTTGAAAAAGTTAAATCTTACAATCTAATGTCATTTAAAAAATAAATAGTTGCTAAACATGTTACTTAGTTACATGTTAAGGCATTAGTGTAGCCAGAAACACAGAGTCTTTCTTATATCTCAAAAAAGAAATTCACAGTTATCACTGTGAAAATAGGTTAAATTTAGGCATGGTTAACACGTAATTCAATAGGCTATAGCTTAAAGGTAAAAATAAAGTTATGTTATGCTAGATTTATGTTATCATGAGTGGGTTTTTTTTCTGTCCGGTTGGCATTTGTAAAAACACCACCATAAACTAGAGATGCACCAATAGTAAATTTCTCAGTCAATACCGATAGCCGATTGTTTAGAGTCCTATCTGCCGATACCGATGTTGATACCGATAATTTAATGGTTCTGCATGTTATACTAAATTAATTACCCATAATAATTACAATGATTCAATCATTCTAAAGACAATGCATAAACAACTTTTCTCTAATTGAACAGCTGTTTCACAGAGAATGCTCATAAACAGAGAACACATTGGTCAAATTAGCATTAACACAATAAAAAAAGAAAAAACATATAGAATATTAATCTTTACATCGTTACACCAGTAAGAACCAGCGAGACACATGCTTCCTGTTAATACTTGAGTGCGCATGTCCAAAGTGCTTGAATGGTCACGTGATATACATTTCGCTGAAGTAGTGTAGAGGGACATCTGTTCAGAAACGCTGGGTGAAACGCTAGTGTGGACGCGGATCGTTTTCATACTAAAACGCCGTTTTAAAACTAAAACGCACTAGTGTTAACGGGGCCTTAAACCATGTCAACTAGGAGGCCATGAATACAAAGGACGTGGTCCAAGACAATAGCTGCTGTCTCCCTCGATTAAGGTAATATGGGGAGTGATAATAAAGTGAGCTGCCTTCAAGAATCTGCCCACCACAGTGAGGACTGTGTGTTGCCACTGGATGGGGGTAACCCAGCGACAAGCCAACACAAACTGACCAGTGTTTCACACCAGAGCCACCAGAACCATTGCTTGATCAACCTAAAGGTGCTATCTGCTCCTGGGTAGCAGGCTAGTAAACACCACATTACTAGGGCATTTTTGGGCATAGCAATGGTACAAAGTGCTTGCAGACCACCGACTCCACTCCCCTTTAACCACAAGTTCAACCGGAAGGGTGGGTCTGGGTTCAACCTTACTTATATGTGACAGGGAGTCTGCCTTTACATTTCTGGACCCAGGCAACAAGAGATGAAAAATCAAACCGTAAAGATGTTAATTTTTTATATCAAAAAGAGGTATGTCACTAGTGACAATGGTAGTTTCTTATATCTTAAATGTGATTGTTCTTAGTGAAATTAGTCATTTTAAATTAACTTGTCAATAATTACCTTGTTGATATAAAAATTGCATATTTCTGGGAATAAATATAAGGCTGGATATGATTTTGATATCAACAGTTACATTTGTGATATAAAAAATATAATTTTGTGATATGTGATATAATCAGGAATAGCATTCCCACTAATACCAACCCAACTTTCTTGTATATCAAAATGTCATCGCTTGGAGGAAAACATTCCTCATATCAAAAATTAAATTTCAACTAGTAATAAACATATTTATTGATATCTGAAACTTAATTCTAACAAGTTAAAAATGCATTTTGATTAGTAAAAATTGTTATTTCAGATCTCACAAATTGCTTCTTGGATATGTGGATAGTAATGAATTAATCTTTGTGCTGTAGGGATAATTTACACGTCTGTCAGATGAAGAAGAGCCGGAGTCAGAGAGTCAATTAAAAGAAAGGTTGCTGAAGATAGTTTGCAGTTTCATCAGCAGAAGCAGGCTTCAACCCTCGCAATGAGTTAAGAGACAGTTCTGCTTACAACCTCAAAACAAGAACAATTATACTCTTATGTGACATCATTAACTGCATCATAACACCTGATTGGTTAAAACACAGATTGATATAGAACATTTCCACGTGGGTGCTGGTATACACTTCTGAATTATATCTCATTCTCTTTAGCATACAAACATCAGGCAACTGGTAGGCTGTTTAGAGCTGACCCCAGACCTGTGAAAGGATCTAAAATCGAATTTGAACACACACACACACACACACACACTCAAGGTACAATCTGTTTCTTACCCAAGGCTGAGTGTACTCTTAGCCGTTTTTATCAAAACTGGTTATCTACATTCAGGCTGCTATATTCTCACTACACAAAGTCTATCTTGAATAAAAAGGAAAATCACTTTAAACAGATTTAACACATAATAATAATAATAATAATAATAATAATAATAATAATATCAAAATGCCTTTAAGGGATTCAATCCTCAAGCCCTTCAATTCCACTCAAGGTCTTCATTACCTCTGAACTGATTTGAGAGCTCCTGAAAATAGAGTTGTGACAAACAAAGATAGGGACAAAGACACTTCCAAGTGAAAATTCCTAAATTCATTCATTCATTTTCTTTTTGGCCCTTTATCAATCTGGGCAACACCCATACACTCCCATCCACACACATACACTACAGCCAATTTAACTTACCCAATTCACCTGTACCGCATATCTTTGGACTTGTGGGGGAAACCGGAGCACCCAGAGGAAACCCACGCGAACACGGGAAGAACACGCAAACTCCACACAGAAATGCCAACTGACCCAGCTGAGACTCGAACCAGCGACCTTCTTGCAGTGAGGCACCAGTGAGACAGCATTACAATTCCTAATTATATTTTGAAATGAGGTAATGTTTAACTTTATTCTTTAGTCAAAATAATTTCAAAGATTAAATACTGATTAAAATACTCATATAAATAAAGTAATGAGAAAAAGGATAAACGTTGGTCCTTGCTGAGATGGATTGAAAGACAGAAATCTGAATCCATCAGTGCATAGTGATGACGAAACTACATATTTGACATCAACAATTGCATTTTCACTAGTTAAATGTAGGCTGCCATTCAGACTTAGTTGTTGATATCAGGAATTCAATTGTTGATTTCAACAACTAAATTGCCACTAGTAAAAATTGATTTGTCCTTCACACACTTCTCCACTGTTATATCCTCGCTTTCCTCACACATACAGTTCTCACTTCTTGATGTAAATAATGCAGCAGAAGCACTCTGTTCCACTTTAACATCCTGCCTAGGTGAGATCTGTCCTGTCTCCACCAGACCAATGCACCCTACTCCCTCTAACTCCTGGCTGTCGGATGGTCTGAGAGAATGATTAGTGTTAGGGCATGTTCTGTTCTATTTCTCACCAAATCCAACCTAAACCGCAAAAAAACTTCTGTAAACTCCCTCTCAGCAAAGTCTGTCACCCCAATAACCCGGGACAACTTCCTCTCACAAGCGATTGAATCCCAAGGACGTCACTGAAGCTGAGCCAGCAACCAATCGGATCGCCGTGTTTCATCAAGGCCAGTCGGCGAAGGAAACTCAAACAAATTTTGTCTCTTGCTGATCTGTGCAAACTGATCTTAAGCAGTTAAAGAGAAGCCAAATCTCTACTTTTGTGGTTTTTCAGGTGTGATTCTATTCTAGAGCTTAATTTAATTTGGGACAGTTGTCAACTCATTTTGCACAGGCACCAGAATTGAGAACCACTGCTCTGAGGTACTCAAAATAACAAACTATCATACTCAAAATGAATTGCCTTCCTAAAGTTACTTCTCTACTTCAGTATTTCCCTGTAAATATTTCTTTACAATGTTTAAAACAGTTTGATAATTTAGTCAATTAATTTCTCTGGAACAATAAGCACCCTAGGTCGCATAAGAGTACATCACAACAGCCAGTAGAAAAAAAAAAAAGGTTGGGGCTTCCTGAGCATTTATTTCATTATTACGCCTTCAGTCTGAGACATCTTGTGCACTGGTCCATCCCTCCTGAGAGAGCTCCATCTTGGTTTATGGTTGAACAAGCCATCCCACTTCCCCATCCCCCACTACATGGTCTATCCATCCATCTATTTATTCATTTTATTTTGTAAATGTGTTATCTTTTAGGCTGATCTGAAAAATATAATAATTTTTACTTTAGGTTCAGGCTAGGACTGTCTCTGCCAATTGCAGATAACATTGTCCTTTTGGCTTCATAGGACATGGACCTTCAGCATGCAGTGGGACGGTTTGCTTCTGAATGTGACATGGCAGGGAAAGAAACAGCACCTCTAAGTCAGAAACCATGGTGCTTGACTGGAAAAAAGTGGCCATCTCCAGTTTGGAGGAGAGTCCTTACCCCAAATGGAGTTCAAGTATCTGAACTTTTTTTTTCATGAGGAATGGAATGTGAGATTAAAAGATGGATCAGTGCAGCGACAGCAGTAATGCAGTTGATGTGATTGTCTGTTGTGGTGAAGGAGCTGAAAGGCAATGTTCTCAATTTACTGCTCAATCTAGGTTCCTACTCTCACCTATGGTCATGACTGAAAGGACAAGATCTCGGATACAACCGGATGCATTTTACAAAGTGTTATAACCCACTTGTTTGAGTCACAACATAAAAGAGAGATAAACCAACAAAATAGCCTAAATGCTAATTATTTATTATAAAATGTAACTCATAGAACAATCAATCAAAGCAACCATCAAATGTCTGGGGATTATAATGAAGATAAAGAACTTATAATATAATCACAACAACCCTTTAACTACATGATGACAAGTAATGCAAAATAAAATAATGAGGTTAAAGAGTCAATGACTCCCGAGTAGTTACAGCGTCCTGGGGTAGCTAGCACAACAACTTTTATATACCCATTGATGAGTAATGCAGGCATCCAATCAGGATTTACCACATACTCCAATCTGGAGTCTTGGGATCATCACAGTGTATTAATATTGTAAACTCATTACCTGTCACTCATTGTCAACTCATTGTCTGCCTAAATCATAAAATATTCATCAAGTTTGTATTCTACTCAAAACAGTCAAGTGATGTGATTTCGCAGGTCAGAGTTCACCAAGCTTGAACTTCGCAACGCAATGAATGGCAAAACTTGATGCACAAACTTGCGTTTCCGATCTGTCACATTTGTGTGCAAATGATTTGAAGTCTATGGGGAGAAAAGTTCAGTGTGACCGCATCTTAAGTGCAAGTGAATGGTTTCTCTCCAGTGTGGCTCCTCATGTGTAGATTAAGGTTTGATGATTGGATGAAACTCTTCCCACACTGAGTGCAAGTGAATGGTTTCTCTCCAGTGTGAATCATCATGTGTTTATTAAGGTGTGATGAGCAGTTGAAACTCTTCCCACACTGAGTGCATGTGAATGGTTTCTCTCCGGTGTGGATCCTCATGTGTTGATCAAGGTGTGATGATTTGCTGAAACTCTTCCCACACTGAGTGCATGTGAATGGTTTCTCTCCAGTGTGGATCCTCATGTGTTGGTTAAGGTGTGATGATCTGCTGAAACTCTTCCCACACTGAGTGCATGTGAATGGTTTATCTCCAGTGTGAATCCTCATGTGAAGATTAAGGTATGATGAGCAGCTGAAACTCTTCCCACACTGAGTGCATGTGAATGGTTTCTCTCCAGTGTGGATCCACACGTGTTTATTAAGGGATGATGATTGGCTGAAACTCTTCCCACACTGAGTGCATGTGAATGGT
>CAIGQQ010037320.1:31681-56721 GCA_903798035.1 Danio albolineatus | reverse complement strand
GGTGCATATGCAACATGAGACTGCAAACGCTTTTAATGCAGACATATTTATATGTTTATTTAGATTTTTATTCATAAGGGGGTGCACTCTTTTATAGCATAGTGCCGAAAACACAACTAAACACTGACAACAACCCTCCCCCATCTCTCTCCAAGCAGAGCTAAAGCTGCACGCAAGGAGAAGCTTCTGATGAATGAAAGCCATGAATAAGCTCACAGAGATTACTCGGCGTAAATGGAGACCTCCTACTCATCCCTACAGGCTTGAGCACTTACTTGGCTCAATATTCTCCAGAAGGCTGTTTTTACCTGTCATAACAACATGTGTGCCACACAAAGTCCCTTCATCAATTAGAGACGTGATCAAGGTAAGCCGTGCACGAGTTTTATTTATTCTTCCCGCACACAAGGGGAAGTTCTCCATGCCAGACCTGAATGCTGCTTACATCACGTTCTGTCTTACTGGCAGGCTTGATGGGCTTTTTGCAAGGCTTGCGGAGGTGACTGTGCTTTAAGGCGTTGGTTATATGCCCACCGAGACAGAGAATATTCCCAATCCAGTCAACTGTTAAAAAGCCACATTTACAAAGCAGCCTGTGACAAAAAAAAAAAGATAAATAAATAAATGTATTGCAAACAAAGCTGCCGGAGTTACACAACTGTTTGTTTATGTGAGTGACTGTGAGCGGCGTTTGAAAGGAATAATACATTAAATATATTTCAGGAAATTCTTTGTGAACTCTTGCCATCCTTTTTTTAACCAGTACATCATTTCTTCCATAGAGAATGATCCAACATGTATAGGGATGTACGCCCAGGGTACATTTTTGAGAACTGAGAAATATGTGCAAAGGGCTACCTGTGCAGGGACGTGCAGAGACCTTTTTAAGGGGCAGGGGCTCAAGTGGAAAAAAGGGCACTTTTTATTATTCATTCATTCATTTTCTTTTCGGCTTAGTCCCTTTATTAATCCGGGGTCGCCACAGCGGATTGAACCGCCAACTTATCCAGCATTTGTTTTACGCAGCGGATGCCCTTCCAGCCACAACCCATCACTGGGAAACACATTCATACATTCTCATTCACACACATACACTGTGGACAATTTAGCTTACCCAATTCACCTGTACCGCATGTCTTTGGACTGTGGGGGAAACCGGAGCACCCGGAGGAAACCCACGCAACCACGGGGAGAACATGCAAACTCCACACAGAAATGCCAACTGGCCTAGCCGGGGATCGAACCAGCGACCTTCTTGCTGTGAGGCGAATGTGCTACTCACTACGCCACCGTGGCGCCCTGCACTTTTTATTAAATAATAATAATTGTACTTTAATAAATAAAACATATTAAAGGATATTTCACCTTAAATTCACATATACTCACCCTTAAAAGGACAGTTCATTCAAAACTGAACACTCTGTCATCATTTACTCACCTTGTACTTGTTCTAAACCTATTTGTCTTTGCTGTCCGGTTGCACACCCAAAATAATATTTTGAAGAAAGCAGGAAACCTGTAACCAGGGGCGCCGCTAGCAATTTTGGGCCCCATGAAAAAATATGAGGATGGGCCCCCTACTACCTAGCTAGCTATCCAAACTCTTTGTCTGCAATAGTTATGCTGACCTATGCATTTTATTACTGATTTTGTCCACTATCAGTATTTAGTAAGAGAACGGCCATGACTGTAGCTAGCAGATGATTTATTGTTCAAATGTAGTACAAAACAGGAACAGTAATCAAATATTCACTGAAAATTGTACATTTCTAAACACACAAAACACCAATGTGTAACTATTTAAATAACTGTACTGCAATAGTGTCTCATACAATGTGCAATACACTGGAACAGTGACAAAAATCAATAAGACACAAAATTATAGTACAATGAGACCCATAAATAAGCCGAGACCCATAAATGATGCTGAGTGCATCATCCGGGTAATTAAAGAGCACTTATTATTTGTAGAGTTTTCAGTGTGAACGCACTACTTACACTATTTATACTACAAAATGGCGTAGAATAGTGCATAAGTATGTGATTTGGGACGCAGTTGATTTTAACCTCGAGGACATCGCTGCTCTGACAGTTTACCTGTCGATCGCACTCAAAGCATCAACTCTCTTCCCGCTACTGACGGACTGAACCATACAGTGAAAGGAGAGGCAGACACAAGAGGCAGATATAAGCCGTATCTTTATTTTTTATTTCTAAAAAAATTGTTTTACTTGTAATTTAGAGATACATTAATAATTTATATTACATTGTAGTACTGTTATTAATTATAAAGCAGATCTCTGTGGGCCCCTAGAGTGCATGGGCCCTTAGAATCGTCCCAACTTTCCCCCCCTTAGCGGCGCCCCTGCCTGTAACTATTGACTTTCATGGCATTTGTTTTTCCAACTCTTTCCAAATCAGTGATTTCAGGTTTACAGCTTTCTTTAAAATATCTGCTTTAATCTGTAATTCTTTAGTGTTCAACAGAATAAAGAGACAAAGATTTGGAACCACTTGAGGGGGAGTAAATGTTCATTTTTGAGTGAACTATCCCTCTTCAATCTATTATTTTTGTTTGTAGGATAGCCACAGAGCTGGCCTATACGTACATGTTTTTATAGCTTCAATTAACATGATATATTCTGAATAAATCAAAAGGGGAATATTTTCACTATCCAGCTGTCGTTTCTCCATTACATTAGCCTCAGCTAATAGCCTGTATGCCTATGATATTCATTCATTAATTTTCTTGTTGGCTTAGTCCCTTTATTAATCTGGGGTCGCCACAGCGGAATGAACCGCCAACTTAGCCAGCATTTGTTTTACGCAGCGGATGCCCTTCCAGCTGCAACCTATCTCTGGGAAGCATCCATACACACTCATTCACTACGGACAATTTAGCTTACCCAATTCACCTGTACCACATGTCTTTGGAGTTGTGGGGGAAAACCGGAGCACCCAGAGGAAACCCACGCAACCACGGGGAGAACATGCAAACTCCACACAGAAATGCCAACTGACCCCGCCGAGGCTCGAACCAGCGACCTTCTTGCTGTGTGGCGAACATACTACTCACTAGGCCACCGTGGCGCCTGAAGGTTTCATATAAGTTTCAAACCACATGAGGGTGAGTGCATGGTGCAACTGAAACCTATTCTTTTAAAGTATGACACTGAGCAGTTGCTGACGTAGACGGTGACGGCAGATGCAGACAAAGAAAAAATACTACTGAGCTCAGCCGAAGATTTTATTTATAAGCTCCAGGTGTTTATGGCAAGTGTAGATGGCAAATTCCGGTCGGCGAACAGCTTAGGCTGCAATTCGCAAGTGCTGAGATCGTGGAAAAGATCCAGAGTGTGTTTGAAATATCATTTAGAAGCTAATGTATGTGTCTCACGTCAGTCCATGCAAAATTAGTGTTCCCTTCTGATTGTTCCTAGACGGTGCCTGATAATAAAAAAAACCAACGAGCACCGCAACAGCTTTTACATGGTTGTAAATAGGCCAGCATGACTTAGCCTCAAGGAGACGGACGGCCTACATTTTAAGCTTGAAAGAAGATATTCTAAAAGCCTTTAGAAAGAATGTGAAAAATGAGGAGGCCAACAGGTCAGAGGCCATCAATGCCATGCGCACAATAAGTGCACTCAGTAGCTCTCTAAACAGCAAGCTTTAAGGGCAAACGAAAGCAAAGGGAGCGTCAGGGCAAGTTTTATGCCACTAGAGATGCCTGGGTCATTTGTCGCTTTGGAACAGGGCAAATTACGGAAACCATTTTTCAATGCAGCATGACATAAGCCATCCTTCATCTGTAACTCATCTACTTTCCAAAGTCCCACAGATTCTTCTTATTGGCAAATTATACCAGCAGTACTGTCAAAGCGCCTAATACGTGCTTCTAACAAACGAGACCACATGCTGCCTTCTCCACCCCTCATCATTCTCTTAAGAACGTTTCTGGAAGCAAGGAGCATCTGCCAGTGCCCTATAACCACTGATTTGTGCATTTCTCTGTCTGTTCTCCCTTGTGGTTTCTAGAGGAATGCACTTCCACTTTCAGTTCAGACTAGATGTTGATGTTCTCTGACACTTTTAAGTCCTTTTCGCTTTAATGCATCAGCTACGCATGGAGGCGGAACACATTCGGGTTTGCTAGGTTCTAACAAAGCGATCGGGGAAGACACAATTAAGTGACACCACAGAATCGCAACCCCAACCCAACTGATGTTATTCGTAACCAATATGCATGAAGCTCCTTTTAAATGGACTAATCAGCATTATAAAAAGGCAGACGGGTGATAAGGGGACACAAAGGCGGCGGACAACAATGAGAGTCAAAGCTTTAGAGCAAAGGCTTTTGAATCTCTTTTCAACGAGTAAACAGAGGTTGTTCTTTTCCTCCAGACTTTATTTAATTATTTCAGCATTTATTGGCTGAATCATGGACGCTCTTTCATTGCTTTTGATGCTAAAAGCTGGCAATGTTTACTAAAGTAGAAGCTGGAATAATTATGTCCCTGTGGAAGCAAAATGGCTGATGTTACATTTCTGGTTTTGTGCCCAAAAGGTGCGTTTACTTGTTAATTAGTATTAACAGCGGGGCGGTGCTAGAACTCTGACATCCAGAATTGCTGGAAGGTTTGAGTTTCTATGGACATAAAATAACTGATGTTGCTTATTTAAAAGAAAAAGAAAACAAAGCACCCCCACCTTCCACCCCCAATAAGCGAGGTAAGCAGACGCTTAGGGCCCTGGCGAATTACAGTAGGGCTCCCAAACCAATGCTAAGAAGCCTATATTAATCATATAGCTCTTTTATACATTTTCTATCGTATGTTGTAAAATCTGTCTATAACCGTTGAGATTTTAAAGTCATTACTTCTTTTCAAAACCGTACTGCACATGCGCAAGGTGTGAGCGCTTCAGTCAAAGACACTGCCGGCCATTGTTGCCAACTTAGCCGCTTTTCAGACCCCCTTAGGGCCAAAAAAGCGTCTAGCAAATGTTTTTAGGTGTTACTGGAGATTTTTGGAGACTCTCATGTGTCTGTGCTGTACCATTCCTAAGGTTATTCTTCGCAACAAGCCACGGGGGATACCGTCGGTCTCTCCCCCGCCTCAGAGCACTCAAAGGCGGCACAGTGCCACAATAATCTCTCACACCTGCAGCATTGAGAGCAGACCATTCTTCTGCATATCGATGGCAAATGTTTTAGCACCAGGAACGTGAGGTATTTCCCTGATACAGTCAAAAAGATCTGGCTCTCCCCTATTTTAAATGTAATAATTTAAATTATTTAATTTAATATACATATATATCTTTTTTTTCTTTTTTTGCTGTTAATCACAATCCCAGAGATTTTAGTGACACCAGGTAGGTAGAGTGAAGAAAGTTGAAATACGACAAAAAATAAGACGCAGCTTCCTCAGCGATCCTGCTTTCTGGCCAAAACAGCTGTCAGATGATGAGCGCTGTGAGCTTGTTAAGAGAGGACCTGTTCAAATAACACTTCCCAGTGAAATGGCCGCCGATTCCCAAACAGAAATTACTCAATTCATATGAAAAATTACGAAAAGATTAGTTTGATGGATTGTGAATTAAATTTGTTTAAATGTTTTTTTTTTTTTTTTTGCTAATTGCTAGTAATATTAAAATCTAATCACAAAACTGGCTAATTAACTGTACATCGAGGTGCCCAAACTCAGTCCTGGAGGGCCGGTGGCCAGCAAAGATTTGACCCCAATCAGACTCACCTGACTAATCAAGCTTCTACCTGGCATTCTAGAAACATCATTGCAGGTGTGTCGAGACAAGTTGGAGCTAAAATCTGCAGGACACCGGCCCTCCTGGACCGAGTTTGGACACCCCTGCTGTACATAGTTTTTGAATTTGTGTTTTATTTTTATTTGTGAATTTATTGTTTTTAATTTTACATTAGGAAGATAAAAGTTCCTTTATATGTATATATAATTTTTTATATAATTTTAAAAAATTATTTATAAAAAAATACCTCAGCAAAAAAAGTTAAATAGACTTCATCAATAGCATTCATTTAGTTGTTTAAGTGTAAAAGGAGATGAAAACAAGTGATGTACGAGGATCAGCGAGCACAATTGAAAATGAAATATCACTCGCTGGATGGTCTCAGCAACATAAGTGTAAGTAAATGTAAAACAATGACAGGAAATTTCTGTTTTTAGCACTCCTTTTGCAGTATGTGAGTTTGACACCCAGTGGTTGAACTAGGTATTGCATTCCTGGATCAAAACAAACGCAAGCGCAGGTTGCCAGATTGACAACAGGAACGAGTGATTTAAGTAGTGTTCTAATTAATAGCAATGTCACCTGATAGAAGGAACATTTTCCATATTAAAAGGAGTTTTTGTTTTAATCAACACCTCAAATTGATACATTAGAAACAGCTACTATTTATCACAGGTGAACAATAGTAAAATATGACAATGATCACCTCAGGTAAACCTCATGTGCTTTATTCAGTTCTAAATGCTAACAATGTGAGTTTGATATCCATTTTACATGAAATTTATTGCCATATACTGAAAGCAGCAGCAGATAGTTCACCTCAGACCTTGAAATTGAACTCTAGAACTAAACGTGATTCAGCATCTACATTTAATAATGTTAAAGAGGGTTAATATGTATTAAATAGATTATAAACCTTACCATTTTGTGAGTGAGTGCATATTCTGTGCTTCTGAATGGCTGTATTTAAATATCTGTTGTGTTTCGTCTGGTGCTAACAGCCAAATTGCTTATCACTGCGTATCTCAACATGAAGTGTGTTGTTAGGACACGCGGTTACAATGTAACCTGCTCACCTAATGTTTACGTTCGTAATATTTATATCATTTGCTAATTAATACCCTCATGTGGAACTGAAATTGTCTCATTTCGGAGTCTGCTACTGTCCACGGGAGATCTCATTTCAGTCACGAATGCATACTTTTGAGAGCCTTTTTGAATGAATGAATGGAATGAACGGCTTTACATCAAGGCAACCCAGAGTGCTGAAATATAGTTGGCTAATTTGGCAATAGGCAGGTTAAAATGATCAAAACAAAGACATGGAACGGAAAACACATTTTCAAAGCAGAATATCTGACTTCAGCATTATTTTTCAGATAAACAAGAATGTTCACTTGCCATGTTTCATAAATATCAGCATATTAAAGTATTTTTATGCTTCAAATAGTCAAAAACTTACATACAGCCCCTGTAATGAAGTATGGATCAATGATTATTGCAGGATTGTGGGTATGGGTGTGGAGCTTTAGTGCATACATGGGATTCTCCCGTATTTTACAGTTCTATCCAGCTATCATCCCGTAAAGGTATTTTCCCGTATTTCTCCCGTATTTTCAGTCTTTCTCTGAAGGGTGACAATAAACATTAAAGAGCTGATCCTCCCTATACGCAACCCATACCGCCGAATCACCAGGGGGCACTCCTTGCTCTTAAATGTGAGTTCGTGCTGGGCTTTTGGTTTATTTAGGCATGAAACACTTTGAAATAAATATTAAAACAGCAGGATTCCCTTTCCTTTTCATTACAGGTGTCGTCGCTCCTATGCGATCCTCAAAACAGTCATAAAGCGGAGCTTGACTGTCGGCAGACGCGCTCCATAGTGATAAACAGACGTTGTTTTCCAAACGGATTCTGTACACGCAATTTGAAGCGGAGCAAAAGTCTAGGTTTTGGGTGCGTGTTTGAACAGACACATACACATAATTAATAATAATAACATCTAAAGATGTTGATCTTGGTGGGTTTTTTTTTTTCAAACTCAACTAATTTGTTCTAAATGAGCATAAAAAGTTAGGAAAGCAATCAAATGCTTTCATTATAACGTTAAAATAATGTATTTTAAAGTGACACCTCTGTTATTTAATGTAATCAAACAAAAAATCATAATACATGAGATTCATTCGTTGTTTTTTAATCAGAATGTGTAAGTTATACAGTGAAGAAAAGGGTTCATGAGATTTGATAATTCTATTTCTTTATTAATGTTAATTTTCTGAACATTTTTTTTTTTGTTTGGGGGTGGGTATCCCTTATTTTCACATCCCAATGTTGACAGGTATGCTTTAGTGTTTGTGATATTGTTTTTTTTTTATATATATAATTTGTCATGCCTTTATTGAACCCCCTTGAAAACATGATGGTGCATCTCAAGGGGTATCCTCTAAATAAATTGCAAATACAAGTACAGGAGTAGCATATGTTAGGCTTTGATTTTTGGATCAATGAGCAAGTAAATGAGCTGGCTTTGGACTACGCTTGGCTGACCTTTGAGCTAAACAAATTTGGTTTTGAGAAATATTCCATTAGTAATTAGTTAGTTTCACACACCAGCAACAAATTACCATTAGAGACCCAAAGGGATCATTACAGTTCCCATCAAAATCAATATAATTCCCATTACAACCATTAAAATGATTGCAAGTTCGATGAGGTTTTTCAGGTGTTTTTATTAAAATTAGTTATTTTGCTCTGAGATGTGTAAGATGACCTCCTGCTTCTGGCAAGGTAAACTGGGTAAGCTAATTTATTTCTGAAAGTCTTCATGCTTGGTTTTTATAGAATATGTAAACAAGTTCTACATCCGATATCACATGAATATGGTATAAAAATGCTATATGTAAATGATTAGTTTGTTCATTAAAAAGCAAAGAAACCATCTGTCAGATATGCATGTCTGGTCAGATAGGACTACATTTATAACTCCTATGATCTATGATTTCTTAATGAAATATTATACAGATTTGGATGAAATATTGTAAATACAGAGCACTAAATTTAGTGAAAAGAGAGATCAGGGAAATGACTACTAGTAAAACTAAAAGTAATGCTGTGTAAAAATAAATAACTAAATAAAGTCCAGATCAAATCTATTATTACTGATGAAAATCATATAGTAATATTGTTCCTGCAGTTGTGTATGAAGCCACATTGAGCCTGAACAGCTGTAGGAACCCAACCGATAGTGTTTTCAAAAGCACAGATTGACCAGTGCGCACCCATTTCCCTAAACCCAACCGACTGTTTAGGAAAAGCAATCAAGAAAAAGAAAAGCTCCATGATTGTACCACATTCTCATCTTGTTATTTACTTGTTTATTTTATTTTTTGGCTTTTGTTTTTGTCTTACCTGCTTTCTGCAACCATTCTTCACCGGACTCGAACCCGGTCATCGCGGTCAACTCCATGCTGGGAGCCACTGGACAAACAGGTAACAGCAGGAAAGCCGTCCATACGGATATAAGCAGTCAGCTAGTAAGTGTGAAAAGCAATGGCATCATACCACCCTGTAGCATTCGTTTTCAAGATAAAATGCAGCCATACAACCTTCTGGCTACATAATTCGCGATCCTCAGAAATGTTCATAGGAGTATGTTTTCAGAATGAGCCTATATTGCCTGTATTGAGCCTATATTGAAAATTACTGTAATTTTATAGTCACAATTTTTTAAAAGGCTTTTAGTTTGCATCACATTGTTTTCTGTCTGTTTTCTGTATTACTGCCACTTAATTTTGTTGTCATGGAAACCACTTGCTCTGCATACCTGTTTCTAGTATTGTTCGTCTTACATGCACATAATGCCGTTAATGTGTTCAATTCTTTGTTTTGTGTTGTTTTTGCTGTTTCTTGTGTATTTTCCTCTTGTTTATCATGTATTTTATGTATCTCTTATACAGTGGGAAAACTAAGTATTGAACAAGCTACTATTTTTCTCAAAAAACAAATTTCTCTAGGTTGACTTAATTTTTTTCCCTGACGTTGGTAGCAACCAAAGAAATCAATATATGCAAAGAAAAAAAATCTAACTAGTTTACAAATAAAGTTATGGATAATAAAATGAAATCACACAGGGAAAAAAAGTATTGAACACATGAAGAAAGGGAGGAGTAGAAAGACAGTGAAAGCCCAGACAGCAACTGAGATCTCTATTTCTTCAGCAACCTTCTACCCTTCATCATTGTACAATAATATTAGCTGCTTCAGTCCACATTACCAGGATGATGAAGATGAAACCAAAATCTGGTTCTTACCAGGTTTTTACCAAAATTACGTCAACAACTTTTTTTTTTAATATTCAAGCGTACCGCGCCAAAGCCCAAGTGAGCCCGATTTAGAGCACTCACACTTCTCAAACGATCCAGGAAACGGGCCTGGACACAGTTCGGATAGCATAGTCTGAGTACGCCCTCAAAGGCAAGCACAATAAATGCACTGTCTCCTGTGCCATAATTATTAAATGAAACAATTCTTGTGCACTGCCAGCAGTACAGTAGGTTACCTTTCAAAGCGTTTAAGGGGATCACCTTAAAACATCCAGCCATTTACTAATGTCACATGCCAGACTTACTTCTGCAGCAGAGGGTGAGGTTGCTGGCTGTGCCGCAAACTGTCAGCACAGAGATGTAAAGGGGTTGCTAGAGGTATTCCTGTAAATATTTCACTGGCCTCCCAGGGCTCAGAAGCTGAGGCTCAGCACCGGTAATGGTATGCCGTGGCGGGAGGCCGCTGGCAGAAGTAGAGCAGAATAATGGAAACAGATTGGGTTCCCGGATCAATTCCCAGTTGGCTTCCCATCAGTTGAGGCAATTATTCATGCCACCAACAAAAGATAACGGCAAGTTAAAAATAAAGTCGCGACAGGGAGCGGAGGATCACTTTAATTACAAACAACACTGAAAACACTGTATTGGGAGATACCAGCCCCTCCCAAATAATGCCTGGTGACTAAGACTACCTGCTTTCTGAAGTGTGTGTGTGTGTGTGTGTGTGTGTGTGTGTGTTCGTGCTTGCTGGTCCATTAGTCATTAGTTGTTCAGAAAGGGTGTTTCAGGGTTAATGAGGAAGCAGCTGTAGACTACAAACCCTCTGAGTTTTGTTTGAATCGATTTGGTTGTTTAAGGCGATAACCTCTTATGTTAAGCTGAGCCTTGGAGCATTGTCTAGGGACTAAAGCCTGTATTTATCACAAAGCTAAAAATAAGGAAATTAAATAAGCTCACTGCCCCTCATGCAGGTAATTATATTCATTAGATTGAGGAAAAATAGTTCAGGACCAGAACTTCTAATGAACGCTGCAGTGGTTTCCCAAGGAAAATTGTGATCTTCACCGTTTATTTTTTTATAGATGACTCAAAGAAACCGTTCAGCCCAGAAATTAAATTTCTTTTTTTTTCTTTCATTTTCCCAACATCATATGGTTCAAAACCCATATGACATTCTTTGCTTCTCATTTATAGTAGTGCTTCATACTTTCTGAAGCTTGACAACTTGATCTCCATTTAGTTTACTGCATGAAAGAACACAAATCATATGGATTAAAATTTTGGAACAGGGAAGCTACATACATTCAGAACAGGTCCTTACCTAAGAACTGGGGTGGTGTACGTTTGCGTGTTTGTGTCATATACATACTATATATATACATATCCTTAGTGGCATAGATTCAACAAGGTACTGGAAATATTCCTCAGAGATCTTGGTCTATATTGATATGATAGCATCACGCAGTTGCTGCAGATTTGTTGGCTGCACATCCATGATGCAAATCTCCCATTCCACCACATCCCAAAGGTACTCTGTTGGATTGAGATCTGGGAATTGTGGAGGCCATTTGAGTACAGTGAACTCATTGTCATGTTCAAGAAACCAGTCTGAGATGATTTGCGCTTTATGACATGGTGCGTTATGGTCTTATGGTCATATGGTCAGGGATGGACATGGTCGGCAACAATATTCAGGTAGGCTGTGGCATTGACAGGATGCTTAATTAGCACTAATGGGCCCAAAGTGTGCCAAGAAAATATCCCCCACACCATTACACCACCACCACCAGCCTGAACTGTTGATACAAGGCAGGATGGCTCAATGTTTTCATGTTGTTGATGCCAAATTCTGACCATTAAACCATCCGAATGTCGCAGCAGAAATCGAGACTCATCAGACCAGGCAACGCTTTTCCAATCTTCTATTGTCCAATTTCGGTGAGCCTGTGCGAATTGCAGCCTCAGTTTCCTGTTCTTAGTTGACCGGAGCACCACCCTTTGTGGTCTTCTGATGCTGTAGCCCATCTGCCTCAAGGTTCGATGTGTTGTGCGTTCAGAGATGCTCTTCTGCAGACCTCGGCTGCAACGGGTTTCTCTTTTTCAGACCATTCTCTGTAAAGCCTAAAGATAGTTGTGCATAAAAATCTCAGTAGATCAGCAGTTTCTGAAATACTCCAAATACTATACCACATTCAGTCACTTAAATCATCTTTCTTCCATTATGATGCTCAGTTTGATGTGCAGCAGATCGTCTTTACTATGTCTACATGCCTAAATGCATTGAGTTGCTGCCATGTGATAAGGTGATTGGAAATTTTCAAGCAGTTGGACAGGTGTACCTAATAAAGAGTATATATATGAGTACACCCCTACAGATCTCTCTTTAAAATCAATGTTTCTATAGAATGTTTTAAAATAATAAAATGGTGTATAAACATCACATTAGTCAGTGCTAAAGCCAAAAATTAGAACATCCAAACTAATATGTTGCAGAAATATATTCAAATTATGTCAGTTAAAGTTTTGTCTGTTTTAATATTATTATTATTATTATTGTTATTATTATTATTATTCATTCATTCATTCATTTTCTTTTCGGCTTAGTCCCTTTATTAATCCGGGGTCGCCACAGCGGAATGAACCGCCAACTTATCCGGCATTTGTTTTACGCAGCGGATGCCCTTCCAGCCACAACCCATCTCTGGGAAACACATCCATACATGCACATTCACACACATACACTATGGACAATTTAGCTTACCCAATTCACCTGTACCGCATGTCTTTGGACTGTGGGGGAAACCGGAGCACCCGGAGGAAACCCACGCAACCACGGGGAGAACATGCGACCTTCTTGCTGTGAGGCGAACGTGCTAACCACTCGGCCACCGTGGCGCCCTATTATTATTATTATTATTATTAAATTTATTATTTTTTGCTGTAACTCATATGGATTTAAATGTATTCTCTTTATATTCCTAAAGATGTTAGGGGATCAAACTTGTATTTTAATGGATATAACTGTTTTATAAAACTGTTTAGTTTAAATGGGCCAAAATATATTGTCTATACTCACTGAGTAATGGATAAATATATTCCTTTTCAAAAAGAGGTGTACTCATTTAAGCTTTATATATATAGTCATGATTAATAAAATGATGTCTCAATCTTGTATTTACAACCAATTTTTCTACCATTATCTACAAATGCACATGAACAGAATGTTGATTTTGTTGACTCTACTAAATATGTCATCTACTTTAGAAGCCTGCTATTAATCTAGAAATCTTTAAACGTGTCGATCAGCGCTGACATGTGGTAACTCAATTTTACCATGTTATTTGTAGCCGGTAAATTCAATCTTTAATACATTTCAAGTCACTTTCACATACTGAATATATCATTCGAATTCATATAGCATATTCTGTCTGCTTATGTTTGACATCAACATGCCAAATTATTTATTATTGCACATGTTGTATGCATTGAAAATGGGACACCATGAATGGTAATGAAAACTCAACTGACAAAGCAACTGAGTCTTGAGAGGGGTCAGTTATGTATATTGTGTTATGGCATAAGGCTGTATCTGTTATGTTTGGTGCTTGACATCAGATTATCTAGTAAAATGACATTGTTATTTCTTAGTATTTAGACATGCGGTTGAAGCCAAACTTTTTCACCCTCCTATGATTTTTTTCTTTCTTTTTCAAATATTTCCCAAATGATGATTAACATAGCAAGGTATTTCCTATAATAAGTCTTAAGTTTTATTTTGGCAAGAATAAAAGCCAAAAAGTTTATAAAATGTTAACAATATTTGCCCCCTTAATCAATACATCTTTTTTTCGAATGTCTACAAATAAATTGTTATATTGTTAAATTAATAAATAAATTAATAATAAATAAATTGTTCGATTGTAATAAATTGTTAAATCATTGTTATACAATGATTTGCCTTATTACCATAGCTTGCCTAATTAACCTATTTAGTTAACTCATCCTTTTTTCAATTCATTTTTATTTCTATGCCACCTTTACAATGTAGATTGTGTCAAAATAGCTTAACATAGAAGTTCTAGAAGATTGAAACTGTGTCAGTCCAGTTTTCAGAGTTGAAGTCAGAGTTGAAGTTCAGTTTTGTTCAGTTCAGTAGGGTTTAATTTTCAGTGCTGAAAGTCCAAACACTGAAGAGCAAATTCATTGATGTGCAGATCCACAAGTCCCAAACCAAGCAAGCCAGTTGCGACAGTGTTGAAGAACAAACTTCACCAAGTGACAAATAAGAAGGAAAAAAAAAACCTTGAGAGAAACCAAGCTCAGTAAAGCGTGACCATGTCTCCTCTGGCCAAACTTCTTGTGCACAACTGCAGTCTTGGCACTGGAGACTGGAGAACACTGGATGTCCATCGTGGAGATTCTGCAGGTGTGATTAGGTTATCTGCTAGAGTTCAGGGTGACCCACGGGATCAATGCAGACACTCGATTCTCACTGGGTCTTTCAGGAATCAGTCTCATGCTCTCTACTCCTCCATGACCGCGCCACAGCATCTGCTCAGGATACGGCCTGGTCCAGGATTATGGAGACCTCTAGAAGTCCTCTATGATTAGCATCATCTCTTCACAGGTCTTGGATCACATCAATGGCACTGCACAATTTCTAGAGGCCTCAGTTAATCCTTTAAATATCACTGTAAGCTGAATACTACAATACTAATATTTTATGTTGGGTATGTTTAGGATATGAGATAGAATAGCATAAAGTGTTAAAAACAAAAAACAAACAATAAAAAACAAAACCTTTTTGTCCCGTACACCGAATTAACCTAAATAGGCCAGCTATAAGTGTTTTATTATTTTTTTTCAGAGTGATATGCAGGCCAGGATGTCGTTGCATTTTGAATTATATTTTTCCACACTATAGGCTAGCCCATGCCGTGCAACAGGTAATAATTTTGCTTTTAACCTAGATATCCAGTCAAAGCACAACGCGTCCCAGTATTATGGATAGATTAGTGGCTTAATATTATCATTATTAGACATTCGTGGATATAATGCACTCTTTTAAACAAGCAGATGTTTTCTTTATGCAGGCTGTTCACTCTGCATGCGCGTGAAAGAGAGATGAACAGAGAATGAACATGTGGCTAATTTTTATTTTCATAACCGCCACTAAAAGCAAAAGGGAACCTATTTTGAGTGCACGAGAGTGTTTTACATGTAGTGGCAGTTACTGCGATCAGGTGACGCACTGCTCCAGCTCGACCTTAATATTATTTTGTGCTGTGGCATGGTTTTCATATCTTGTGCGCATGATTGTCAAACAAACTATGGCGGTCAAACTAATCGAAGCATTCTTTTCACCCAACGCAATTTAATAGGGCACTATACAGTAAAACAGTAGTGTGAAATCATGTTTATTGCTTAGAAAACTAAAACAAACCAACAAAATTATAACTTAATTGAGCACACCCTATCACATAAGGTACAGTATGCATATAGTACCGTCCTATCGTGGAGAGGCAAAGCTGAAAATCTTTGGTTAAAGCGCCACCCAGCGGCCAAAAGCTATTGGCGCACGTAAATACCGCAGCGGCGGCATCAAGAACAGCGGTAAAACAGACGTTTTGAACTAGAGACATCTGTATCTTGAAAAATGTCTAATCAAATATTATGTACTGTTATCATAACAAAGATAAAAGAAATCAGATATTAGAAATGAGCTATTATGTTTAAAAATGTGTTGTAAAGAAAAAATCATCTTTCCAAAACCATACAGGGGGCTAATAATTTTGACTTCAACTGGAGCCGGGAACACTTCTCAAAAGACATCATAATTTAATGGCCATCTGTGCTTATGTTTGTCTGTTTTTTTTTTTTTTTTTTCGAGGTTTCCATAATCCTGGACCAGGCCGTATCCTGAGCAGATGCTGTGGTGGTCGTGGAGGAGTGAAGAGCATGAGACCGGTCCCTGTAAGACCTCAGTGACAGATGAGTCCTCGCATTGTTCCCGAAGGGCCAGCCTGTTCACCAGCCGGTGACCCACCTGTGGTTTCTCCACGATGGACGTCCAGCATTCTCCAGCCCCGGCGCCTAGACTGCAGCTTTGCACAAGATGTCTGGCCATAGGAGAAATGGTCGTGCCCAACTGAGCCTGGTTTCTCTCGAGGTTTTTTAATTCTTCACTTTCGCCAATTGGTGAAGTTTTTTCCTTGCCGATGTCACTTCTGGCTTGCATGGTTCGGTACTTGTAGGGCTGCGCATAGATGGATTCATTTTCAGTGTTTGGACTCTCAGCAGTGAATAATAAACCACGCTGAATTGAACCAAACTGAACTTCAACACTGAACACTGGACTGACACTGCTTAAATTTTTTATAATGCATGTGAAGCTGCTTTGACACAATCTACATTGTAAAAGCGCTATACAAATAAAGATGAATTGAATTGAATTCAACTGTATATTTTAGGCTATTATAAAAAGGGGCTGTCAAATCTGTCAGCTGTCCAAATTTTCATCCCTATCTTTTTTTTATCTGTTACTGTGTCAAGAAGCAGAAATAAAGACAAAAGAAAGCCTGTCAAACTATGATTCTGATAAGTCTCAACACAGTTTATAATCATTGAGATACATTTTGCAACACGACATAAAAAGAATAATTCTTTGCTGTCTTGGGGAAACTGACAAAGGAAATCTCATTTGTAATTTCTCTTTCAAATGAGCTGACACAGATTCCAAGCTCCAGTCATTAATGACTCAACTGTCTCTTGTCAGAGTCAGTTTGCCAAAAATCTGGCGCTCCAAACTTTGTCTAGAGCTATGGCATCTGTCTGAAGATGTGTCTGCTATAAAACCGTGTAGAATAATTCCTCATAATGTGAGCAGAAGTCCTTAATTCCCTCATAACGCATCGACTTTCGCTCTGCGCAGCTGCTCCAACACTCAAGAAGGAGTTTGGCCTCTTTCCTGTTGGATGCTTGCACGTTAAAATCTTAATAAAGAGAGAAATGTCATTCTCAGAGGTAAAACCCCAGCATAGTTCCCTTACATATTGCATTCAGTCTGTGTGGCCAAGATTTCGGATTCTATTTGTGCAATAAAGAGAGCCAGCACAACTCATAAGTAATAGATTACCGATTGATATTGAAAAATATTGCTATTTGCAGCTTTCGTGTCTGAGTGGAAATAGAGACGGGGCCCAACGAGGGGCAAAAGAAGCAATACATTTATATAAATAGCTAGAAATGGTGGGAAAATGAAGTGATATAGATGTTATGGGTGAATTGGAATTCAGAGAATATTTCACAGCATGACTCCAATCGTAAGTCGGAGATTTTCTGCTTATCGTACCAAAACAGTGGCACAATAATAAATATCTGGAGCATGTCCTCGTTCCATGACTTAATATGATCTTTATTTATCGCTCCATGCTTTGTGTCCTTAATCCCAAGCTATGCCAGGAACGACGTTTCCACAAAGGCAGCGAGATGTGAGTCTTAAGTTATTAATTATGGAATCCCTCTAAAATAAGTAGCAGGTTTGCCTCTGGCTACGTTCTTGAAGTGATAAAATGCAAGTAGAAAAAGATATGGGAATACATTTTAACAGCCTTGAGAGGGAGGGGAAAAAAAGAAGTGCAGATTAAATCTAGCAAAAGCAAGTGCAGGGGAAAACCAAATACCAAGTATGAGAACCGAAGGTACACATTTTCTTATAATAAATAAATAAATAAATAAATAAATAAAACATCTGCCCAAGTATTTTTAGTGACACGTTTTATTTTTTCCTATTTTTATCATCATCAATTTACACTTTTTTTGTATCCACCCAATATAAACATCTGAGAGTGATTAAGTTGTGGAAAAATCTCTCCTTTACCTGTTTCGTACTGCTCATTTGGTGTGTATGAGACCTGTCAACACTCCCGTACACAGACCCACAGAGACCTGCACCTTTCGCGTCTCGCAGGGGTTTTAAAATGTCCGGGATTTGGTTTTACTTTCGTTTTCTAAGCTGTCAATAATTTAATGCGCACAGCCACGAGAGAGATATTAATTAATTATTTATTCTAAACGACTCTTTCTGAAAAAAGCTCTACTTGACTAAAAGTAAAGAAAAGTAGTAAATTCTCAGAGAGGATGAAATTATCTCAATTGTTTGCAGAATGTTTGTACACCATTAGAAATGGGTTAATCAATTCATTTGCCTGATTTAAATAATCAACACGTTTTATTCTTGTAATTATAATAATTTCTGTCATTTATTTGTCTTTTGCTGTATATTTTATTAATTTGATGACGTCAATAAATTACATAACTTTTGCATTTAAAATGCTTTGGTAATACTGTGCAAAATGTCATGCCAATAAAGCAAGCTGAACTTGAATGAGACATAGAGAGGAGCAGATTTGACCTGTCAGTGGGTGCACATGGCTCCTGGATAGCATAAAAGTAAAAGAAATTGTGGATTTTTTTTTTTGTTATTTATTTCAAGTCATTCTTTAACTTTTAATCCATTGAAAAGAAAAGGTTTAAAAGAGATCCTTAATAAATATAAATAGTGTTAAAAATCAAATTATGTTTTGTTTGTCGGATATAGCTAACGATTTATGTGCTGAGGGTAAAAGGTGTGTTTCAATCCGGCTACCACCGTATATTTTAAACCTGTGGGATAAACTGTTGTATATATGTTCATTATTGATTATTCTTCATTTACTTAATTATATATAATATATAATATATATGCAATGCACACTTGCTAAACAAGTTGTTGGGTTGTTTGTATTCTAATATGATTATTTGTTAATATCATCACATTGCTTGCGTTTACTTGTTTGTTAATCAAATCCCACTTTGTTATTTAACCTATTATTTTTATGGAACAATCAAGTTGCATGTTAATTTGCTATGCAAAGAGAAGGAAATATTTTTGGCATGCTGATTTACTTGAAATTGTGAATATAGGTCTATGTCAGTGGTTCTCAAACTTTTTTCACCATGTACCACCTCAAAAAAAAATTGTCCCTTCATGTACCACCATAATGACCAGTACTGAAACACAGTACAGCACTGCACAGTTCTAAAACATGGCAGATTAATTCTGCCTCATTATAATGAGTATGTATTATTGTCAGCCACTTTGAACATTCTAAATAGTTTGTGCATTAACACTGTACTGTGCTTACAGGTAAGAAAAATAAATAAATAAATAAACATTCATTCATTTTCTTTTCGGCTTAGCCCCTAAATAAATAAATGGCACTGTACTTAAGAAGTAAAAAGAAAAGTAAAAAGTATCATAAAGCAGCCTATTCATTAAGTTCCTTGGACCTCATAAATTTAGGCTATATGTCAACATATGGGCGCCACGGTGGCCGAGTGGTTAGCACATTCGCCTCACAGCAAGAAGGTCGCTGCTTCGATCCCCGGCTGGGCCAGTTGGCATTTCTGTGTGGAGTTTGCATGTTCTCCCCGTGGTTGCGTGGGTTTCCTCCTGGTGCTCCGGTTTCCCCCCACAGTCCAAAGACATGCGGTACAGGTGAATTGGGTAAGCTAAATTGTCCATAGTGTATGTGTGTGAATGAGAATGTATGGATGTGTTTCCCAGAGATGGGTTGTGGCTGGAAGGGCATCCACTGCGTAAAACAAATGCTGGATAAGTTGGCGGTTCAATCCGCTGTGGCGACCCCTGATTAATAAAGGGACTAAGCCAAAAAGAAAATGAATGAATGAATGAATGTCAACATATTCATAAATAAACAATTTTTTAAATAAATATTGCATGTTCATACAGTATGACTTATTTGTATGTCTTTAAAATCTAAACATTAACTTATATTTTAAATATATGAATTGGATTTACATATTAGATCTGCTTACAGCGCATTAGAGTAGGCTTTGTGTGTCAGAAAAGCAAGTGTTTAAACTATACCTGTCAACATTGGGATATAAAAATGACAGATACACCCCCAACCAATATTACAATGTTACAAATATTGCTTTAAATGATAGAATGCATAACAAACATTAGAAAATTTAAAACAAAAGGTGTAGCCTATTAAAATTAATTTACTGATCGCGTCATTGTTATCGTTCACGTCAAAGGGTTAAAAGTGTGTTAATTTTTTAACTTAATTATTCAACTATTTCTCCTAGTACCACAAGAAGGAAGCCCGCGTACCACTAGTGGTACACGTACCACAGTTTGAGAACCACTGGTCTATGTAATCACCTTTTGAAACTGAGTAGTAGGGGTGGGCGGATCGATCCTATCGATAGTATCGATACCAACGTTGGTATTGATATCGGATCGATAGTAGCCGTCGGAGATCGATACTTTTATTTAAATTTCATATAATTTACGCTAAAGAACATTCAGTCGTTTCAGAGAGTCAATGAATATGTAGGTAGCAAGCTAGAGTGGTGAAATTAATATTTGAGTTGTATAGGACATTCAGTATTAATTAATGCCACTTGAAGAAGAAAAAAAGGGACACTATAGAATGTATATTTTGGCTAAAAAGATAGGCTTTAGACTATACTTAATTATTTTTCTATTTTACCTAGGTGATTCCCCAAATTACAAAGAGTCTTGCTGAATCGATTGCAAAAGACCAGCAACCCTTTTCCTGTGGTCGAAGATGAGGGTTTTAGGAGTTGTCAGGGCACTTGATCCACGTTACAGGATTCCAAGTAAGAAAAATTTAATGGAAGGTAAAATACCAGCAATGAATAAAGAGCTGTTCAAAAGTAAAAAAAAAACACAAAAATTGAAGAAGTGATAAAAGAGAAATGGATCTGTTATTATATTACTGTTTCTGAACAAAAAAAACCCAGACTGAAGGAAAGCTCAATTTTTTTTATTATTCTCTAGTAATAAGTTAGTGTTTGCAAATCCAGATCATTACAGTAATAAAAATGCTGGCTTCAAATTTGGCTTAAAAGTGTTTAAAACATGTCCTGGGTTTTAACATATACATTTAATTATAGCTGCTTTGAGAGCATTTAACTCACAAATAATCACAAATAAGTACATTTAGGTTCAAGTCCATGCTTTTTAAAGAAAAAGTATCAGCATCGGTATCAATATCGGTGATACTGGCCCTGTATTGACTTGGTATCGGATCGATACCAAGTTTTGCAGTATCGCCCAGCCCTACTGAGTAGGCTATACAGTTCATAAGCTACATGTAAGTAAACTTTTATGAAGTTTTTAAAATAAAATCCGTTGTTCGCTGTAGAATTTTTTTGTTTTATATTCATATTTATCGGCTATAGTTTACCGGTTGTCGGCCTCCAAATCTTAAGAGTTATCAGTTATCAATATCAACCAAAAAATCCATATCGGTGTATAATAGTTAGCCAACTAAGGTCGCAAGTTCCGTCATTACAGTTTGTTGATTTGGGGTTTCCCAAATGTATCTCTCCAACGAACATGCGTTGCAAACTTGTACACTTGCAAATACACTTACTGTTTTTCGTCACTACATTGTTCTTTTTCCAAACCAGACATCGTACTACAATAGTTCAGCCACGATTTATGTCGTTGTTTGTGAAACAAACAGGTCTACTTAGCTATTTTACTTACCTAGTCTACTTTTTCAACTATTTATTTTTGGTGAAATATAATTCTTTCTTATGCCTTTAATGTCAAGAGGCAGACATAAACAAATCAATCTTAATGCACATGTGAATGGCAGAAAGGACAGAGAAGCCGGTCTTTATGTGTCTAGTGCTAGAGAGTGGAGAGTATAACACCAATAAACATGCTGTCATTCTGCTTCTGGTAAAGAGATTCCATGTGGGAGCTACAAAACACTTATGTGGAATGCTATCACATAAAACATATAACATTAAATAAGGCACGATCTGGATTAAACTGCTCTTCAGCTCAGAATTGACCCCATGTGGACCCATTGACTTCATTCTTGTATCATATTGAATGTCAGGAGATGTGACATGGCTACATATTACTGAAGATGATCAAATACATGACACTATATCTTCTTTTTTTTTTTTTTGCCAAAGGCGCTCAATATTGATCATGTCTTCTGGTGAACCAGATGATCCATCTGTAATATACATCACACTGCTGCTGAAAATAACCTTATCCCTTTCAGCATGATAAATCTCTTGCCAGTCACAATTTCTTTCTCAGAATAGGGAATTAAACTGTACAAAGATAAATGAAGATAAAAGAAGCACTTCAGGTCATCAGAAAGCTTTTTGTATGCTTTATGAGATCTCAAATTTCTCTCGCGAGCACCATTCGTGTCTGCTGTTCTTGTATAAATCCACCAGAGGCCGCTGACTGACTGACCACCTCCTCCCTAAACCCAACCGATAGTGTTTTCAAAAGCACAGATTGATCAGCTTGACCACCGATTGATCACCTGCTTCCCTAAACCCAGCCAACAGTGTTTTCAAAAGCAATCCAGAAAAGAAAAGCCCTCGCAGCAGCTTGATTTTTACCACATATTCAGATTTTACCACATTCTTTCCTTGTTATTTACTTGTTTATTATATTTTTTTCTTCCTCATTTTTTTCTTCCTCATGTCAGCTGTCCTGTGGCACTTCGTTGTCGATGATACCCATGTCATGTCATGTTCTCCTGTCCTGATCCTTGCCAACCAGCCCAGTCTAGTTTGTTTTTGATTGTTTATTTGTTTTGTTAATGTTTTCCCCCTCGGGGTAGTTTATTTTAATTTTATTTTATTATAAATAAAAATTATAAAAATTTTGTTCTGCAATTGGGTCCTCGTCCTTTTCCCCAACCCGAATCCTGACAGCAACAGCATAGACGTCTGTGACAATAGTTTTTCACTGCGTTGACAGTTTATGTGCATCATATTCATTGTTCTGTTAGTGTAAATAAGCATCTTTTTACAGTATTTTGCACACAGTGTTTTGTCTGTCGCACCTCACTGCTGTCATTTTACTCTGCAGCCCCACCTCTTGCTTGCCGCTGACTTGCAGGTAAAGCAAGAACACAGTGCCCCCTTTGTTTAAAAATGTCTCGCTGTTCATTCAACATTTCCACCAGTTTGAATCGTCACGTTTGAATTTATCAACTGGTTCACATTGAATCATTACATCCATACTTGTAAGCACAAAAAGGAACGGCATCATACCGTTCCATAGAATTCATTTTAAAGACTATATTCAGCCATACTGTACGTATCTCTGGCTACATAATTTGTGATCTCCAGAAATGTATATAGAGGTACGTTTTCAGAAGGAGCCTGTGTTGGTTATCATTGAGGTGCCCATCTTTATAGTAAAGTTAAGGCATTGGGCTGAGGTTGAGCTGACGGCGATAGTTTTTTATGGAAATATCTGTCACACATATGGTCATTGGATCGTCCAGCTGGCATGAGAGGTAGAGTTGGGTGTTGTCAGCATAGCAATGGTTGGAAAATCCATGATTCTGAATGGAAGACCCAAGTGATGCCTTGTAAATGGAGATAAGAAGCGGTACAAGAACAGAGCCCTGAGGCACCCCTGTAGCAAAATGCTGGGACTTAGATACTTTAACCCTGCAAGACAGCCTGAATGACCTGCCTGAGAGATAAGAGCCGAACCACTAGATTCACAAGATTGATTTATTTTTTATTTCTTCAGAATTCCTCTCAGTAAACTTAATCAGAATTAATATAATCGATAATACTTTACTTGAAGGAGGATTCTTGAGATTTTGTAATCATATCATGACTATTTATGAGGGCGGCATGGTGGCTAAGTTGTTAGCACTGTCACTTTACAGCAAGAAGATAACTGGTTTGAATCCCAGCTGGGTCAGTTAGCATTTTTGTGTGGTGTTTGCATGTTCTCCCCATGTTGGCGTGGGTTTCCTCCAGGTGCTCCGGTTTCCCCCACAGTCCAAAGACATGCGCTATAGGTGAATTGAATAAACTAAACTGTCCGTAGTGTACGAGTGTGTGTGTGTGAGAATGAGTGTGTATGTGTATTTCCCAGTACTGGGTTGCGGCTGGAAGTGCATCCACTGCATAAAACATATGCTGGAATAGTTGCCGGTTCATTCCGCCGGACGACCTCTGAAATAAAGACTAAAGGACTGTGCACACGAGACGTTTTTTTGCTCGCGTTTTCGGTCGACGTTAACCGCCTCGTGACTAAATAAAGAGCGCCAAAGTTATTGTGCACACCAACGTGCAAAGCGGCAGGCGTAAAAGTATCATTTTTAAAGAAACGCCTCATGCTCGTTTTTTTTGTTTTTGACCTTCTCCACCAATCAGATTGGCACTTTTGTTCACGTGTACGGAACCGCTGTAGTTACAGTAAACACCCCTTGGAGGCGCTTAAGCTCAAAACTGTCAATGCGAGCGCATATTGAAGAAGATGACCAGAGGCGATATGAACGTGGAGCTGCTTACTGCACTGGTGAACAATAATCATTTCTTCATCGCTAGAGCTGCTACTTGAACCATCCATGCTTTGCCGATCGCAACAACAAGCGTGTTAACTTTCTCTTTTCTTCTTCAGTGTAACAAGCTGGTGTCAGAAGCTTGGCGCCACCCTGTGTGCCATCTAACGTCGAGGAGTGATTTTGCATACTCTTCTGCTCGACGGCAGAGAAAAACGCTTGGGCTTGAATGTGGAAAAAAACGTCTCGAAAAACGCTGGCGATAAACGCAAACGAAAAGCGTCCCGGTGTGTACGAGCCTTAAGCCAAAGGAGAAGGAATGAATGGATGAATATATAGGACTTTTTGCATCCTTATGAGATCATTAATTCAATTCAATTAAATTCACCTTTATTTGTATAGCGCTTTTACAATGTGGATTGTGTCAAAGCAGCTTCACATAGAAGGTTATAGTAAATTAAAAATGTCAGTTTAGTTATTAGCTAGTATATTATTAGCTAGTATATAGCTGAGTTCAGTTCAGTTCAGTGTTGTTTAATATTCACTACTTAGAGTTCAAACACTGAAGAGT
>CAIGQQ010037320.1:0-17116 GCA_903798035.1 Danio albolineatus | reverse complement strand
ACGAGATACAATTTTGATGCATTCAATATTAAAATATAATTTTTTTTTTGATTGTATTATAATCTTCATCATATCAGACTTTCCCTAAATGAAATCTGAAACTTCTCGAGGCATCATTGTTTCAGAGAAGTGGGCTCATGTTTCCATTTAAAAGTGCAAAACAAATATCCATAAAATGTAACTGCCCTCTGTTTCTTCAGAATATTTACTTTGCAAAATAGCTAATACCAAATAATCCGAAGCTATTTTACATTTAGGAGAAAAAAAACTCTCAGATCTGACAGATCTGAGCCAAGTTGTCTATAATTTATATAACAATTATACATAGTTTGAAACATGGAAAAAATATTAAAAACAAAACAATGCAAAAATAAATGTAAGTTCTTACGAGTCTGCGAGTATCTAGAGTTCATAACCCATGATGTGCAGTCATCCGGCTCAGGGGACTCGGATTTGACGGGTGAGGTTTGCAGCATAAAGTGCTTTGGTATTCCAGCCGAACCGCAAGAATCCCTGATCTCAGTCTGCGCAAACTGACTGGACACATCCTCTCGCCTTCTTTCAAAGTCCTTATTGGTTTTGTGGCTAGAAATAAGAGACTCCACGCTGAACGGATGGCTTGACACTTGGGTTTTGCGCTGCTCCATGTCCCTATCTCCGTCTGATTCCTTCAGGCTCGCGGACGCGGACATCCTCCTCGCGACTTGCCTTTGGACACCCGAACTTCAAAGTCGCACTGACGTCTCATGCGAAGAGCATGAAGCCTTTGATGCCTTCCAGCACGCGGCCACAACAGAACTTTCAGCCAATCAGAGCGCCGCTGAGTTGGGAAACGCGCACTGATACTCGTGATTGGCTTGTTGAGTCTGCAAGAAAGTGTCAGTCATTTATATGACACGACAGATTTAGCGACAGATTCAGGACTTTTGGTAAGTGAAACCA
This sequence comes from Danio albolineatus, assembly GCA_903798035.1. Taxonomy (NCBI): domain Eukaryota; kingdom Metazoa; phylum Chordata; class Actinopteri; order Cypriniformes; family Danionidae; genus Danio; species Danio albolineatus. Next base: position 16,174 of record CAIGQQ010037320.1, on the reverse strand, counting down.
TGCCTGGATTTGAAACAGAGGTGTACAATATAGAGCAATGGTTATAAATTGCTTCTCTTTACAGTGAATTAGAAGTTAAAGCTCATTTAACTTTGTAGTTCTGTAATATAATTGAACCAAACGCCAACAAACAGATCCTCAGTTGATGTTTGTTTGGTCAACGCGAACATGACCGATTGTTTTCTTTGCAACTTTAGATAATTTATTCGACACGTTGTGGAGTTTAATGTTATCCACTCTTATGAATATTATTCATAGCTTTATTAGCTGTAGTAAAAGGGCAGTAACCATGTTTTGTGTGTGTTTACCATTTCCATAACCCCAGTTTTGCAACTCATACTATGGTAACATTATGTATTGAGGTAAAGTTAGTTTTATATTCACACATTCAGACTTTCTCCTTAATAATATATTTTTAGAAAAGTATTATTTGCAATTCTAAATAGTGAATTCATATTATCATCCAACGACTATCAAAGTATAACATTGTTCACAGTTAATTGAATAGTGCTAATGTTGTTTTGAAGTTATACTTACATGTGGTATCAGATGGGATATTCCAAAGTACCATGGTAAACAATATAGTGAGCATGTCACAAGTAGGCATGGGCTGGTATAAGATTCTGACGGTATGATAACCTTGGATAAAAATACTGGTATGACGGTATTGTGTTTACTGCTCTAAAATATATTATTTTAAAATGTCTGGCTAAAAAACAAAACATTTTCCCCCTTTGAACACAATATATTTTATTTTGAGAAACATTTTAAGTATTTTGGAGCTGTAAACATGTCAGGCTAAATAGTTAAAATGAATCATTGACTTCTGCTGTCTTCATTTGTTTCAATAACAGATTTCTTTACAATTTAAAATGCCCATCTTTGGATATCTTTTCTACTGTTGTCCTAAAAAAAAATAAAATCAATCTTACACATACCTTAGAAACGGTATAGCAGAAAATTTCAGCGGTTTTAAAACCTTGACTTTTCAATACCGCGGTATACCTTGAAAACGGTTATCGCCCCATGCCAAGTTGTCTGTGAACGAATGTGCGAATATAAAACCAATTTACCTCAATACATCATGGTTAGTATAATAAACAATGGCTTATATATTGATCATGTTATGACCATGTCTTATAAAGTCACTATGACTTAACTCTAGTAACCTTTTATTCACTTTCCTTTTATTGTATTTTATTTTTGTAGTGGTTAATTTCCATAAGGTAGACTGACCACTGAGACACTTACTTCTGGATTTTTGTTCTTTGATTTAAAGAAAAAAAAACATTTACTGTGATCAGAAATAGAAAGAGCTTCATTGCCAGGTATGCTCACACATACGAGGAATTTGTTTTCATGACAGCGCTTCTACAGTGCACGAGAATTACAGAGACAGGACGAAAAACAGATAATAAATATATTTTAAAAATAGTAGTAAGTAGTGAGTACAAATATACAAATTGACAAGTGTATGTACAGGTATATTACTATATACAACGTTATATGTGCAGCTGTTATGTGAAAATTGGCATGTAAATTGTGTTGTTAAATAAGTGTACTGTATGTGCTGTTTGATGCACATTTAGTCTCCATCCAAGCAGGTGAAAGCAGCATTTAGATAAGAGGTGCCCAATCTTTGTTGTATGAAGGGCCAAAAACCAAATATCATTGATATCTGAGGGCTGGAGATAAAATATCAAACTATTTTACATTAAAGTTGCCGTGGGTAATTTCCTAATTCCAATTATGTTTTCATAATATAAAAAAAGAAATAGAAAACTTTACTTTTAATCATATTAAACTAATGCTATCTAACTTTTTTATCTAACTGAATACACTAGTCAAGCAAAATCTGACATGATTCACTCAGCAAAGTCTCTGCATTTTCCTCTATCTGGCGTATGTAGATTTTAAACTAAATTTGATGAATTCACACCATTAAAATTGAAACATTTAATTTCAGATGATTTTTTGTAGCTTAACAATGAAACAAACAAATAAAAGGTGAAATCAAATTGGAAATGAAAATCTCTGAACCATTCTCAGATGGGTAGGCGGGTCAAATCAAAGGTTACCATTGGCCAACTTTGGCCCATGGGCCCTAGTTTGGGCATCTCTGATTTAGATGAACATGTAAATATGTAAATGTTCAAAAAAAAATATTATTTTATTTTTTTTGGTAATGTGTCAGAGTGAAAGAGATGTTCGAGGTATGTTTGTCTAATTGAAAGATAATTCTTATTTTCCAAAAAAAAAAAAGCCTTCACATAAAATCAGATTATGTTCATATACAACCTAAGAAGTTGGTCTTTTTATTTAATGAATTAATACAAGCAGTTGACATGCTGATGATAAAGTTATTAATGCCTTAAAAAAAATCTTAAAGCCCCATTTAAGTATATTCTAATCCCTACAAACAGTGCAATATAAAAGAATATTCAAACTACAGCCCAGACTCGTACAAGAAACAGCGCTTGAGGCATTACAATGCAATGTATCATTACTGTCCCGGGTATAAATTGAAGTGTGATTATTTACTTAAAAGTTCTTTTGCCGTTTGTTGTCTTCTAGTTCCTTTGCACGCCATCTAATCTCCTTGGAAAAGGCATTTGTTCCTGGCAACAAGGGTAAGCTGCAAACGAAAGCATTAGGGTGTTTACTCTTCAAACACAAGTGTTAGTTTCAAAGTAAAACAAATTAGCGCTCGGAGAGAGAAAGGAAATGTATCCATCATGTGTTGTGGACACTAAGGCTGAGACATTGTACAGTAATACGGCATTTAACAGAGATAAATGACTTTCGTCTCGTCCTAGATGGGGAATTGCCCACTTTGGGCAATCAAAGTTAAAATAAACATCACCCTTCTTCTTCTTCTTCTTTTTTTTTACATTTATTTTGTAATAAATAGCTGTAGCAGCAATCAGCTGCTTGTTGGACTGGTCTTTATGTGTGTTTGTATGCGCACAAATGCTGCAGGGTGAGATTCTGCTAGCTTGTCGTTCCCAGGAGCCTCAGCGCGTTTATTAAGCAGGGTGATTTCACAGACAATCTGAGGTTTGTGAAGGCGCCAGTGAGCGGGGAGATGAAAGGCGCCTCTCCTCGGGGGAGAAACTGTGGCAGTTTAGCGGCTCCACTCAGGAGGAGTCGCCTCCCTGTACACACATACACACGCACGCAAACACACACGCATGCACACACTCAGCCGTCACGCCCCTGCCCTTAGGCACCTTGTTGAGCACAATCCAACTCTTTGCGTAGATGGACCGAGAGAGACTGCTGAACTGTAGTGATAAATGAGAGGGACATACGTTTGCAGTTGAGAATCATAGGAGTTGACAGGAGGCATATGAGAAATACACACCACGAGAGAGAAGAAAAAGTGCTATTGTGCCTTAAAGACTGCATTTAAAATTATCCTCTAGGATACACCAATCTGAAATTGACCAACACATCCTTTTTTCCCTTCCTGCCAGATCTCTTTGACCTTTAGGAATAATCGGAGGCAGATTTTTCCAGAGAGTACAGAAAATGTCAAAAAGAGTGCTCCTGGTTTTTCTGGTATGTTTGGACACACCTTGAGCATTGTAATTACGAGCTCAGCATTGCAGTGTAGGAATTCTCATGAAGGCATTTTCACTTCTTCTGTGTAACAATCTGTTTATGCAAATATATTTGCGCAGTTTTACACGCTATGACACACCAAATCAAACTTGATGACTGACGATATCTATCTTTCTTTGCTCAATAGGATTTCTGTCAACTGAATGTTACTATAAACAGCATAATCAACACATGAGGAGTTTCTGCTCTCAAGATACGTGTATGTGTCAAAGCGCAATATGATATGAATCTCTTCAACTTATTGTCTTTGAACTTGGATAACGCTCTGAATAGGGATCACAAGCCTTGTCTCACTAATTACACTGCATGAAAATACTTGGCACAGGTGACAGCAACTGTCATCGCTTTGTTTTTATTAGTACCTTATTAGGCTTCCGGAGTCTTCTCTTATGAGCAAACATTTGCTGTAATGAGAGAAAATTGCTAGCCACTAAAGGAGGATGGCGCCAGCTTCAATTAGCTCTAGGGAGGAAGGTATTACTTAGAGGCAAATAAATTATCATGTAATGTAAAAAATGATTCACTCAACACATGACAGGTTCCCTGTTGTGCAAGTCTACCTTTCTGTGAGCATAAATACTTGCTGACTAAGTGATGTTTTTGAAAAAGAACTGAAAAAGTAACTGTGAAGGGATTGCGTGTTATACTGTGGTATGTTACCTTTGTACACTTTTCAAGCAATTTAAAGGATCGTGGTGGTTTACAGACAAACACATCAAGGCATAATTTCTTACTGTAGCTTTATATAAACTTTATGCTCAAGTCATTATCCCTGCCATATTATTCTCTCAAAGCACAATAATGTTGTACAAACTGATCTAACATCCCAAAAATCTTGCGATAATGTAAAACATCCCTATAAAGAAGGAACAAACAAACAACTTTAAGACTGTCCGCTTCCTGGTTCTGGGTCCTCTTACTGGATCCCTGGAGATGTGCCATGCTTTGTAATCACAGATTGCCGCCATGCCAGATCCCTGAACCGATGAAGCCATTAGGGTTCATGACTCACCAACCCTTCATGACTAAAGTTTCCATGTAGACGCCCACAAGTAAATGAAGGGGCCCTTTTGCGACCTCTCATTTCTCACAGACAGTGACTGAGCAATGCACGGAAGCCTTGATTTATGAGGACGGTTTACAACACTGAGACAGGCTTTTAATTTAGGTCGAAGCCCTTGCTTGGCGTAATTGTTTTTTAAATGCAGGGAATGGTACAAAAAATATCAGTTGCCACAGCAAAGCGTGAAGAAGAATTACCCCCGAAGATATTCTCTCAAGTTCCTCCACCACTTTAAATTGAACTCATTGTTGACCTGAATGGTGTCGGTTAACCTCCAAGAAATAAGATTTCTAAATTTGGACGCTGAAGGAATTAGAATGAAGTTACAATGCAGTGCAGTCACAATAAACCCTCCAGACCCAAACACAAACAAGGCACGCCATGTCACCCGACACCCGGACAGCGGGTGTCCCCTTCATTAATGTGATCCTTCCTGCCCCCTAGCCCAAGCAGACGTTTGCCTCCGACCCCAACAGCATTTAATGAGAGAGAGACGCCAGACGCAGTGGGGCAAGTCAAGAGTGGGAGGGACTCCCCAAAAGTACTCTCGCTAGAATGGACCCCTTAGTAGGAGCCGAATGCCACAGGGGTCTGTTAGGAACCCTCCGCCCACAAGTTCAAATGTCAGTGCCCCGGCATGCGCCCTCAGAAAAAAAAAGAGCAGAAACTTTAGTGGTTTACTGCCTGCCGTCTAATTGATTGGCAGGCCTGCAAATGAGCAATTCTCTGCTTGTTTTTGTGGACAGAGTTTCCACTTAATCATAGACCGACAGGAATTACTTGTAATCTATGTCCATCCATGTTGCTACATATTTAGTCAAAATCTTAATAAACATTGACCGATTGGTTATGCTTCAGTCTGCAAGTCATCGAATCAGAGAAGTAGCCAATTAGTCATGCCATTCTGAGGGCTGTATAATTAGGTGTACATTAGATGTGACAGGTCATCTTGAGTGTGTTTGTCGTGCGGTTTGGTGTGAGTGAGGGGGTAAGTAAGTGGTGACAGCGCGTCGTGTTAGCTGAGGGAGCCGCTCCGGGACGGTCAGGTTGATTTCATTAAGGTGATGGGACACATGTGCCCCCTTTTTTCATCTTCTCTTCGGCCCCCTGCTACTCAGAGTCTTTCAAGTCCCGCTGTCTCCCGATCTGAAGATAATTGTTCACTGTAACACTAGTCAGGAAATGAGCTGATCAACTCCAGATGGATGACAAGGGGAAGGGGAATGACAGAAAGGAAAAGAGAGTCAGCAATAGAGAGAGAGAAAGGAAGAGACAGGGCAGAAGAACTTTGTCTCTTTAAGTCACATTTGATATATTGATGTCGCTGGCCGGAGACCCCTTGATGCCACTTGGCTATGAAAGCTAAGAACAAAATGTCATTATTTCCCACAGGCGACCACACGGACTCTCACATCAGTACTTTGACTCCAATTCTGACACCCAATTCTGATTAGATTGTAATTTCTGATCACATTATATGTAAAATATGTAAAACACTCATATATTAACAGTCGGGTGCACATTCTTGAGTAACAATCATGAACAAACTACACTGAAAATAAGTGAAACTGCCGTGTCTATTTTATATTGGATTAAGTGAGAAATCATGTTTGTGGTTTTGACCTGTATTATTCAATTGGACTTAAAGCAAAATAAATAAATAAATAAAAATCATAGGAAAATTAAAAGCGTTACTTTTTAGTAAACTGTAAAACCTAAAAAGTTGAGGTAACTCAAACCATTTGAGGAAACCGATGGCAACAAACCATTTAATTAAAAAAACTAATCCTAATTAGTACTGTGAACTTACTCCATTTGAGTAAACAAAGCAATTTGAGCACAGTAAAACCCAATAAATGAAGAGAACTCAAACCAACTGAAAACTGTAAAACCTAATAAGTTAAGGCAACTCAAACTGAGGAAACCGATTGCTACAATCAATTTGAGTTAAAAAACGAATCTATATGAGCACTGTGAACTTACTCCATTTAAGTTGAAGTAATGAGGTATTTAATCAATGAATTCAAAACGCTTTTCAAATGAGTAGAATTAACTTTCTGTAAAAATTGAAGTAACTACACTCATTTCATTTGATAAAGTTGACTGTTGGGTTTTACAGTGTTGTAGTTTTTTTCATGCATGTGACTAAGTTAAAAAAAAAATTACTGTGATTAAGTTGTATTTCAAATATGATTTTTATATAACCATATTGCATGATATTTATAGCCATACCGAAAGCACCAGCAGATACTTTACCTCGAATGTTGAAAATAAAATAACTACACTGTAAAACCCAACAGTCAACTTTAGCAAATGAAATTTACTTCAAGTTTACTTTGTTAACTCAAAATTTACTGAAAGTTAATTCCACTCATTCGAAAAGAGTTTTGAACTCAGTGTTGAAGGTAATGAGTTAATTAAATACCTCAATACTTCATCTTAAATGGGGTAAGTTCACAGTACTCATATAGATTAGTTTTTTTTTTTACTCAAATGGATTGTAGCAATTGGTTTCCTTAAATGGTTTGAGTTGTCTTAACTTATTAGCTTTTACAGTATTCAGTTGGTTTGAGTTCTCTTCATTTATTGCGTTTTACTGTGCTCAAATTGTTTCGTTTACTCAAATGGATTAAGTTCACAGCACTAATTAGGATTCGTTTTTGAACTTAAATGGTTTGTTGCTAAAGGTTTCCTCAAATGGTTTGAGTTACCTAACCTTATTGGGTTTTACAGTGTAGCAATAGCATAGCTTAACATTTCTATATAGTTTAGTCCAAAGTACAACTTTACTTGGATTTTTGTAGTACTTCCAAAATAAATATTTGAGTATACCAAACCAAAGTAATTAAATTAATTCATGGTTCATAAAAATAATATTTACCTTTAAGTGAATGTAATTTGTTGCAGATAATTTATTTACTTTCAACCAAATCGAAACTATAATTTAAGGAATTTTTTTAATTTTTTTGTTATTTTTTTTTTTATTGGTCCAAAGCAAACCTATACATTGGGTAAGGGTACACAAGATAACTCTGAAAAAAAAAATGTATGTTGTACCAAAGTAAAAATAAGAATAAAATAAATAATGGTCTATAAAGTGAACAATTTTGAATTGTGTCAGTGTTCTTGACCTCAATAAATATTTTGGATTTATTATCCATTAATTTTTAAAGTTTGAACCAAAGTAAATGTTGCTTTTAGATAAACAAAATATTTAATCTGTAACAAATTACAGCATTTTTTAAAAGTTGGTTCACAGCATATTTTTCCAGTGTACAGGTGCATTAAACAGATTTAAACAAAAGAATAGACTCATTTTCATAAATTTTAGAAAATTTCATAAATTTTTTAAACATTGTTTGGGCTTAATTCAAGGACAATCCAATCACAAATTGCCACTAAAAAATTCTTTTTAAATCAGTTGCAGGTTTTAACAGAATTTTTCAGTATAATATAATAAAATAATAATATAATATAATATAATATAATATAATATAATATAATAAAATAATAATATTTTAGTGAGTAGCACGTTCGCCTCATAGCAAGAAGGTCGCTGGTTCGAGCCTCGGCTGGGTCAGTTGGCATTTCTGTGTGGAGTTTGCATGTTCTCCCCATGGTTGCGTGGGTTTCCTCCGGGTGCTCCGGTTTCCCCCACAAGTCCAAAGACATGCAGTACAGGTGAATTGGGTAGGCTAAATTGTCCGTAGTGTGTGAGTGTGAATGAGTGTGCATGGATGTTTCCCAGAGATGGGTTGCGGCTGGAAGGGCATCCGCTGCGTAAAAAATATGCTGGATAAGTTGGCGGATCGTTCCGCTGTGGCGACCCCGGAATAATAAAGGGACTAAGCCGAAAAGAAAATGAATGAATGAATAATATAATATAATATAATAGCAGTTTATTATGTAAGCATCTGATATCGTTGACATAAAACATTTGTTGTAAAGTTCCATGAAACAGAAAATTGTGGAATATCCAACTAGAATGTAGCATTTATGATTGCTCATTTGGGTCTGCTACTCATAGAATTCAGTTGATTGATTTTATGACTCTTTATGTTAAGTTTTTGGAGTATTTTATTGTCTTTTTATTTTATCTTCTATTTTTTGAGTGACAGCAAAGAAAACTTACTTTGTGTCCCATGGCCAGCACAATGACAATTACACGATAAATAATGGTTAAACAATTACAGAAAAAAAATATTCATGAAAGTATAGACTTGTGTAATTTTATGTAATCCTTTCAAACAAGTTTGCACACGATGCCCGACAGAACATCATGAACAGAACAGAATGTCATCATTCCAAATTGAGTAAATGAGTTAACTGCATTTAACAAATGACTTACAGTAGTAGACTTATAAGCATGTGTACATCATTTATACATAAATAGTTCAGAATTGTCAGTATTGGTTTATTGTCCATGTAAACATGAATGTACATGAACCACATAGCTTACATATTTGTATGCAAATACCCATGAGATCCCACAATATAAGTAATTAAATATATCAGTAGTACAAACAGTCTTGGGTTACATAATAAAGTTGAATACTCTCCAAATCTTTTACTCTAGTATGAGCAGTAGTAATAGTAATGCTTGCAACATTAGTTTCAGCTCTACAGCACATGTATTTAAACCATCCAGGTCAATTATGTGACATTATATCCAGAGATTATAAAAGCATTGTGCACAGTATTGCAGAGTATAGTATAACAAAACATTTTGTAGTCAGCTTCTTTTACTGTAATGAGGCCCCAAAGGGCAAATGGCTTCAGTGGATGAAATAAAAATCACAGGCGTTTTAGATTGAGCTGTAATTACACCAACACAATTCACTGCAAAAGTAGATAAAGTATTCCATGACAGTTTGTTGTTTAAGCTGGTTAACTGAAGCGCTTATTGCTCGAGGAGAAAATGAAAGTGGTTATTTGAAGAGCAGTTTTAGGCCAAAACAACATGGTTCTGATCTAACAAGTGTTTGGATTGGTTGGTTTAGATAATGATAAAATTATAAAAGGTATTTTTAGTAATGCAGTAGAACAATAACCAACATAGACTCATTCTGGAAACGTACCCCATATAGATTTCTGGAAATTGCGAATTATGTAGCCTTAGGAACGTATGGCTGCATCGCGTCTTTAAAGCAAACGCTACAGGGTGGTATGGCGCTGTTCCTTTTCGTGCTTATCAGCTGACCGATTTACCTCTATATCGATGGCTTTCCTGCTATTACCAGTTTTTCCGATGGCTCGCCGTAAACGTTGAGGGATTTGTGACGTGGAATGGAGTTGACTGCGATGACGTGGTTCGAGTTTGGTGAATAACAGTTCCTGAAAGCAGTTAAGGCCAAATAATAAAATAAACAAGTAAATAACAGGGTGATTATGTGGTAAAATCAGAAAATGTGGTAAAAATCAGCTCGCTGCGAGGGCTATTCTTTTTCTGGATTGCTTTCCAAAACACTGTCGGTTGGGTTTAGGGAAGTGAGTAGGCGGGTCAATCAGTGCCTTTGAAAACACTATTGGTTGGGTTTAGGGAAGGTGGTGGGCGGGTTAATCTGTGCTTTTGAAAACACTATCTGTTGGGTTTGGGGAAGGGTTATGAGTTGTTCAGTCAGTCAACGATCAGACAGCAACCTCTAGTGGATTTACACGAGAACAGCAGGCATGAATGGGAAGGAAAGATGATTTAAGTGATGGGCATGAAGGCATGGTTGTTGGTGCCAGACAGGCTGGTCTGAGTATTTCAGAAACTGCTGATCTACTGGGATTTCCATGCACAACCATCTCTAGTGTTTACTAAGAATGGTCTGCAAAAGAGAAAATATCCAGTGAGGGGCAGTTCTGTGGGTGCAAATGCCTTGTTGATGCCAGAGGTCAAAGGAGAATGGCCAGACTGGTTCGAGCTGATAGAAAGGCAACAGTAACTCAAATAACCTCTTGTTATAACCGAGGTATGCAGAAGAGCATCTCTGAACTCACAACACGTTGAACCTTGAGGCGGATGGGCTACAGCAGCAGAAGACCACACTGGGTGCCGCTACTGTCAGCTAAAAACAGGAAAATGCAATTCGCACAGGCTCACCAACACTGGACAATATTCTACAATCTTCAAGATTGGAGAAATGTTGCCTGATCTGATGAGTCTCGATTTTTTGCTGTGACATTCGGATGGTAGGGTCAGAAATTGGTGTCAACAATATGAAAGCATGGATCCGTCCTGTTTTGTATCAATGGTTCAGGCTGGTGGTGGTGGTGTAATGGTGTGGGGGATATTTTCTTGGCACACTCTGGGCTCATTAGCAATTGAGCATCGTGTCAACACCACAGCCTACCTGAGTATTGTTGCTGACCATATCCATTGCTTTATAACCACAGTGTACTCATCTTCCGATGGCTACTTCCAGCAATATAAAGTGCCATGTCATAAAGCGCGAATCATCTCTGACTGGTATCTTGAACATGACAATGTGTTCACTGTACTCAGATGCAATAGAGCATCTTTGGGATGTCGTGGAATGGGAGATTCGCATCATGGATGTGCAGCCGACAAATCTGCAGCAACTCCATGATGCTATCATATCAACATGGACAAAAAACTATGAGGAATATTTTTCAGTACCTTGCTGAATTTATGCCATTAAGGTTTACCTAATAAAATAGCCGGTGAGTGTATATACGTTTTTCAAACTTTAAACCAGAAAAGTAGTTGTATTGGAAATAAAATATCAATTTAAAATGTAATTAGTCAATGCATGAAGAAGCTTGTTCAGAAAGCATGTTTAATTGATCCTGTCCTTTAAATACAATCTTTATTTATGTATTTGGTTATGAAAATTGGGCTAGCTTTCTCAGTCTTAGATTGTAAGATCAGAATACAAGCTGTTGTGATTTACATGCACACACATGATCTCTCTCGCACCCTCTCTCTCTCTTTCTCTCTCGCTTTCTCTCTTTCACTGTTGATTAAATGGGCACAAGATTTAACATAACTGATGAAAAGTCTGATAAATATTGAGCTGCAAAGAGCAAAAACAAATTTTAACTTGTCTATAACTTACACGGAAAACATCCATGGAATAAGCAAGATTATCAACAGCTTGCCAAGCACGTTAGGCGGTTCTTGGCCTGCACGTCATGCATTCAAAATCTTTTAACGCATAGCAAGCTGTTGATTATCCCTTACTTAACTGCACAATGTGGAGGCAAAGAGCCACCCGACACAAAGCAAATTTTAAATCATTTAATGCACGGCCAGCTGTTGATTATCCTGCTTGTTCCATGGTCATTCACTAAGTTGTAGACAAGTTACAACTAGCTGTGCTCTTTGCAGCGCAATAGTCACTGCACTGAATCAGACAGACAGAGAAAATAAGGGAGTGCATGAAAGAGAGAAATCACATGTGCATGTAAATGACACAGGAATATCTAATAGCTCATATTGCACTTATAAGCTTTTCTCTGCGATTATGCTATTGTCTATGTGTAAATGACTATGAATAATAAACATGCAACTCGGGCTCATTATTGATATGTACTCCTATATACATTTCTAGAGATTGCAAAATATATCCCAGGAGATACTTTTTTTTATTTTTTATTTCAGTAATGCGGTTGATGTACCTGTCCATTGTGGTAAAGAAGGAGCTGAGCCGAAAGACAAAGCTCTAGATTTACTGGTCAATTTACGTTCCTACTCGCACCTATGGTCATGAGCTTTGGGTCATGACCGAAAGGACAAGATCTTGGATACAAGCCGAAATGAGTTGCCTTTGCTGGGTGACAAAACGCACCCTTATAGATAGGGTGAGGAGCTCTGTTAGAGCTCGGATTAAAGCTGCTGCTCCTCCACACCGATAGTAGTCAGCTGAGGTGGCTCTGGCATCTGTTTCGGATGCCTCCTGGACACCTAAATAGGGAGGTGTTCCAGGCATGTCCCACCAGGAGGAGGCCTCGAGGAAGACCCAGGACACACTGGAGGGACTATGTCTCTCGGCTGGCCTGGAAACGCCTCAGGATCCCCCCTGGAGGAGCTGAAGGAAGTGTCTGGGGAGAGGGAAGTTTGGGGTTCCCTCCTAAGACTGCTGCCTCCCCGACCCGGCCCCAGATTTTTACAGCTAAAAATCAATAAAAGCTAATGAAACTAGAAATCCCGAGCCAGTAAATTTCCAATGGTTGTGCTCATTCGTATGTGAACCAATAGTCAATAATGTGTACCTCTTTGCAAATAATTTCAAGCATAGTTGCTAGTTGGTTAATCCTGTAAGTTTACTCGACATGATACATATGAATGAAGACTCGGACAACTGTCACTGAGTTACTATGTCAACTACTAATGTTTGAAGGCAGCACATTTAATTATTTTTAACCATTTCAAAACTGACTAAAACTACCTGTGCATTCATTATTGCACACCTTCCAGCCAATCAGAATGAAGAATTTCAACAAACCATGGAATAAATGAATGTAATGTGTTCTCATATTGATATTAAATTAATCTAGTCCACGAATATACACTTTCCACCACTGTAAATATAGAAAAAATTTTTTTATTAAATTTCTATAATCTTATTGGGTCACACTTTATTTTGATGGTCTGTTTGTTGAATTTAAGTTTATTAGATTATACAGTACGTAGACTATTAGGTTGGGGTAAGGGGTAGGGTTAGTGTAAGTTGACATGTACTTGCTAAGATTCTTATAGTCAGTTAAATGTCTGCTGAATGTCAGTATCAACAGATATTAAGTAGACAGTCTACTAATACTTAAATGGACCATTAAAATAAAGTTTTACCTTTTATTGTGTAAGTGGGTTTTAGATCACTTATTTGGTCAAATTATTGTGGTCTTTTGATAATTTTGATCACCAATGATGTCACACAATTAAGCAAATTTTGCACTTTTTGTGTGTATAGCAAATCAAATTGCATTGTAAGAACTCAAACAGGAATCTGAGTGATAGTTCTCAAATTCTACCACTTTACCATAAAATGGATTGCAGTAGTTCTCCATTTGTATGACCCATAGTGGTGACATGAATATATAGCCATTTATTTATTACAAATCTATTTATTAATATTTTTAAACATTTATTACAATCTGCGTAGTAATTTTGATACATGCTTATTATTATTTATCATTTTGGCAGTGTATCGTTTTGGTATGTAAATTGGTTTTGGCCATTTTGGCAGGGACTCCCTTAAAGAATAGATATTCGTGTCTCTGTGAGGCCTTTCCTACCAAAATAAAGGATACAAAATGGCTTGTTACACATGCTCCATGTACTCACTACAATAATTACAATTAATTATGCATAATTACACAATAACCCTAAACCCAACCCACACTCTAATCCTATTAAATTCTATGTAAGCGCATGTAATTAAGTAATACTGCTCAACACTTAAATGAATAGTTACACTATAACAAGATTAAATGTAACTAAATGCACTTCTTCAGTAATTAATATTAATTTTTTTAGTATTATGGATGGTGTGTACATGCATTATTAATTTGATTAGTATTATACACGATAAGTAAATTAAGTAAAATAGAATTGCTTAGAGTCTTAAATATAGCTGAGTAGCTTAAGAAAACACTAATGCTTTGGTTTAAATATATTGTGATGTATTCATTATTTTGACAAGTTTTAATGAAGATTATTGGATTTTTGTTCTCCCTAAAAACTATTATATCCCTAATATACAAAATTTGGTTTAATTCAGTATTAAATGCCGTTTCTTTCTTGTTTTTCCAATCTATATTAACCATTACATGCAGGTTTACTCCACAACGAGTGTGTTTAAGAATATAATTTTATAGGAAAACCCCTTAATGTTTATTAGGACACTCTAAACAAATCATATATCAATAAACTGCATACAAATTCAAGATCACCAGATCCTGTATGCAAAGCAAATGCCAAAAGCTTTAGCACAAGACCAATGATATTCTCATAATTGCGCTCTTGCTTTGCTTTTCCAGTTCTCACATTCTCAGTGACTGGCGTGTAAACACACAAAACACAGTAGCTCGAAATAAACAATCTAAGTAAATAGACAGAGATAGATCGACAAATAGATTGATAGAATGAGGAAAAGAAAACTGCAGAGACACCAAGTCTAGACCTCCTATTTTGGGCCACTCCCTGTTTGCTTTGTTCAGCGCAATGTCTGTGCAGGTAATTACCCTTGATCACAGCATCCGGGGAGGGAGACGGGGAACCAAAGGGGTGGGACCGGAGCCGGTGGAACAGTTCTCTTTGGTGCTGCTATGATAATGTCAAAAAGGAAATTGCCAATAAATTTAATGACATCACTTCTTTTTAATGAGGCATGCTGTCTTTTTGATGCCCGGCGTGATAAAGGCTATATAAAGCTTGCTAGCATGCATATCCAAAGCAGGGCAAGATAAACTACATAGCTGAAGTGGAATTGGACAGAGTTAGAGTGACTTCTGGAGTAGAGCCACTTCTGGCCAGTCCTGTTTTCATCCTATGGAAAATACCTTTGCAATACTGTTCTAATTATATAGGTATGGAAGGGCGTAATGAGTGGTTTGTTCGGGCAAACTGCTTCAGGTAGCCTGTAATTGTGATGCCAGTTCTTTTCTCGGTTTGATGTGGTTGACTCATAATGCTGATGCATTGTTGGTATACAGGTCAGGTTTGCTTTTGAACACACAGTATCCCAGCATGACAGCAGTCACTGCACCAGAGCTGGGTTAGAAGAAGTGCAAAATGGGGTCACCGGCATTGTTTTATAATTGAAGTCACAGTGATCACAAAATAGCAACACAGGCCAGTTTCCTTTACAGTACAGGGGAGAAGTTGAAGTTTTGAAGTTAGTAACACATATGTTTACACAGTAATGATCTACTAGCAACAGAAATATCTATCTGTCTGTCTGTCTGTCTGTCTGTCTGTTAATTTGTTAGTCTAAAACTAGTCATTTTTAGGGGTTTATTACAAAAATGACCACTAAAAACTTCAAAAATCATATATATATATATTAATCCTGAAATCTATTTTGTTGGTGTCATTTTAGAGAAATTCATCACACTTCAAGATAAAAATTAAATTAAATTAATTGTATTTTTTTTTTTAAATCTGCTGTTAAAATGGTGCAATAGGATGATTAATTACTGTAAAATAAGGTAACACTACTTGAAATTGGGTGTTCATAAGACTGTTACGGCACTTTTATAATCATGACATGGTAGATTTTATGCATGCTTATGACAACTGTCATTAAATGTCATTAAGCTCTACAGCTCCTCCGCTATGTAACTTGCTTCCCTTGGATTTAAAGCGGTGGTCCACAGTGTATTTTTTAAGTTTAAGTAATATTATATATATATATAGTATTATATTTTACAGGTTTGTTTAAAGCTATATTTTGAACCATATTCCGGTTTGTTGATTTACTGTCCACTGAAATATCTATCTATCTATCTATCTATCTATCTATCTATCTATCTATCTAT
>CAIGQQ010037319.1:0-14965 GCA_903798035.1 Danio albolineatus | reverse complement strand
TATCTATCTATCTATCTATCTATCTATCTATCTATCTATCTATCTATTCTTTTGTAATTGATGATTGATCACAAATTTGTGAAAACAAATTTACACAACCCTTAGTGGTTGACCGGCAGCGTGCAGGAACATGCTTACATTTCAGACCGGATATCGAAAGTAGCATGGTAAACAATATAGGGAGTGCGTCATATGTTGTCATTGTTCAAAAATTTACCAATGTGATGTGAATATAAAACCAACTTCAGGCTTAGGGGAATAGTGCTATTTAGTACTCATGGTTTGTTGTTAAACTAAATAAAATCGTTATTATCATTAATCGTTATTAATCGCAACATTATTGATGCTGTAAAAGGTCTCTTAAGAAATTTCAGTGGCTGAACAACACTTTCGAGCATATAGCCTATTCTTAAGACAACACAATCTACATTAGCTTTGCATGTCTAAAAGAAACACTTCAGCCATTGTGTCGATGGTAAGGTGGCCAGGAAGTGCAAAACAACATTACAAAGTGTGAAACACTTTTACGAAGCTCGAGACAAATTTACATTTTGGAAAACATTTTTACCGATCATAAGACACAATTACAGAGGAAAACGGTTTTACCAAGGACAAAACAAGTTTACATTAAAAAAAAACAAATTAACAAGACGCAGAACACTTTTACCAGTCCCGAAACACATTTACAATGACAGATTCTTTACGGAAAGGGAACGTACCAAACACCGGAAGTGACGCGGCGAAGGCATTGTTATCGTTGCTAGAGTTCCAACTAAAAACCTTAACACGGTCTGATGTACATTTGCTATGAATGTAACCAACATGTGATCGATATAATATTTGCATTATTATATATGTGTTATTAATATGATAATATATATTAATATATACACAACACGTATTGTGGGTGAGCAAGTAAGCATTTATGATCTGAATAGGAATAAACAGCCATTCTAAACAAGAGTTTTACACAGACTTTGGTTTGGACAGAATGTACAGTTTGCGCAGTTCACGCAACAGAGTAATAACCACTCCTAACACCAGCTTCATTCAGTTTACTTTTAAGAGTCCTCAAGCAGATGTTTACACCGTGTAGACTTGACATCATGTCCACGATTACAGTGTAGGAGTGGCCCTGGTTAACATATTGAACACATTGATGGAGTATGTCTGGTGTTAACGTCTGGTCCGCGTCTTTTAGAAAGTACAAACACAGACCACATGTAAAGCAAAACCGCGTCAAGCTGCTCATGTGTTTGCCACAAAACTTCTCTCAGCCGCAGTCCATGTTCGTTCACCATAAACTTTATTTACGAACACGAATTTACCGCGCTCACCACCAGCGACGACGACAACAATCACTCCCGGTGTTTGGTACATTCCCTTTCCGTAAAGATTAATTGTAGATTTGTTTCAGGACTGGTAAAAGTGTTTTGCGTCTTGTTAATTTGTTTTCTAAAATGTAAACTTGTTTCGTCCTTGGTAAAACCGTTTTTCCTCTGTAATTGTGTCTTATGATCGGTAAAAATGTTTTCCAAAATGTAAATTTGTCTCAAGCTTCGTAAAAGTGTTTCACACTTTGTAATGTTGTTTTGCTCTTCCCGGCCACCGTACGTCCTCCAGAGTGCAAAAGTAACTCCAATATTGGTTCAGGATTTAACATTTTTTTGCTTTAGCATTTATTTTTACTATTGTGACTTCCTCGTGTGCAGGCGAACGCGACATGCTTGCACATGCAAACGGCGGACAGTTTGGGCTACTTATGTTTTATGCCTTACTCAGAATACAAAAATACATATAAATGCATTTAGATCATTTACTTTAATCATCACTATTGAAATGTGAAGAGATTTTCAACCAGCACAACTAAAAAAAAATTCTGAAGACAATCACCTACTGCACCTTTAAATGTATCTCAGTATCAGAGCAATGAAAAATTTCAATCTTAAAATGAAGATTGAAGATGATACCTTTGCAGTATGCATTAGAGAACTGTCATATAAACCAGTGTTTCTCAACTGGTGGGTCGCAACCCAAAAGTGAGTTGCAGGAACATTTTCAGTGGGTCGTGGAGTGTGTGGTCAAAAAAACAACAAAAGTTTAATTTTTCACTTGTTTTGCGTATACCGGACTTTTATTTTGAAATGCGCGCATGACAACCGATCCCTTTGGAATCAACGTGGAAAGTGTCACGTTGCGCGAGCAACATGGAGAGTCAGCTGGTGGAGCTGTCATGTGATAAGACGCTGAAAAAGAAATTCAGTGAAGTAAGCCTCTCCCAGTTTTTGCGGTCTGAGAGTGTGATCAAACCCATCCCATTTAGAACTACGTATTTGTATGAAAGTGGCTTCTCTTCCTTGGTGCAGCTTGAGTCAGAGCAGAGAAACAGGTTGTACATAGAGCAGGATCTTCGGGTAGCACTGTCTACCATCACTCCTGACTTTGAAACTCTTATCACATCAACACATCCTCAGTTATCTCATTATTTTCCCAATTACTGTTAAGTGAAACAGATGTTTATAATTGCTGTCATATTAGATGTAAAAATAGTTATGAATATTTTAATCATTTTACAATTGGCTGGTTTGTTCTGTTCAACACGATCAGTGTTAATGTTTTATTAACAGTTCAGTTTTGTTTATGGTAACAACCCTTTCTTTTTTAGTGTTTGTCGTTTTTACTTTGTAATATTTCTATAATTTGATACATTTTGTTAAATGTCAGCAATAAAACATTAGTTATTTGTAAGTCTTGCTGATTTTCTCATGATTTTTCTGTCACTACTTGTGTATGTTAACAAATAAATACAAATTAATTATAATTCCTAAAATTATATTACAGTTCCTAAAAATTTGGGTTGCGGCTTGATGACCATGTAAAAATGTGGGTCCCATGGCCAAACCACTGATATAAACTACTAATCGCATGTTTACCTGCTCTGAAAACTGTTTGCCTTGGGTGAAACGCATCTCAATTATACAACTATTTGAAGTAGTAGCAGTCGTAGGCCTGCATTAGCAACATTCAGCTCTGCAGTACTTCTGCTGATGTAACTAGGTTATTTTCCATATAAATGATCCCTTAGGTGGATGGCAACCCTTAAAAACTCAAGCAAAGCTGTCAACAATAACCCCTTCTTTTCTTTTAAGGAAAACACCTCAGTCCTGTTCAAACCCCCTCATTTGACGGTGCAGCTTTGTCACCCTGTGTTTAGCAGATTAACCTTGATGGTGCCCTGGGCATTGCTCGCTGCATGACTCTGTGATTTAACAGAGGAGTGATGTTTCGCAATGCGTGGCGCCGCAGCGGACCCTCGTGGGTATTAAAAGGCTGAACGTTTAGCCGGAGGCCTGACAATTATCCCATCTCTCAGGTGTGTCGGAGTCCCGGCACAGTTTGACCCTTGCTTAGCACCTACAAACGTGGAATTATAAATCATTGTTCATCATGTTGCGCTGTTAAAGTTGATTTAAAGAGGGTCTTGCCCCTTTGTTAATGCAGGAGTTAAGATTATCATCTTGGCGAGAGGTGCAAAGGTTTGTCATTAAACTTTCGGAAGCAGGTGTGTTGATGACAGTTACTGCGCAGGCAACTGGGATCAGTGCACTTGAGCTTATGATAAACAACAACAAAGAATGAACAAGCAGCCAACGCTTTTATGCAAACGGAACTATTTAGTGTACATAGTTGTGTATATCTGTTATAGAGCCCCTATTATGCCCTTCACCCTTTAGCCAGAATATAAAAATACACATGAATACATTTAGATCATTTACTTTAGTCATTACTAGGGCCACACGCAATCTGCGCGCGCAGAATTCCGCAGATTTTTAGCTCATCATTGATTCTGTTAATTTACTTGTGTAAATGTGTGTAAATGTATATTTAATCAGTTTTCAAATTAATTTCAGTAATAATATTGGCTAATAGGAAAATATTCATGTGATTTATTTACAATAGTTTTAATACTGTTACAATACAGTACTATTTTCGGTGTTTTAGTAAATATTTTATATGAGGGACATACTTTGTTTACCAAATGAAGTGGATCTAATTGGATTTGCATTGTAAATATTCAATAAAAGTTAAAAAGGTATTACTTTTTATTTCATATATTAAGATTTTAGTTACGACACTTCCAAAATCATTCCGCATAAATCCGCAGATTTTTAACAAAATACTCCGCAGAAATAGCAAAAAATGTGCGCAGATTCCGTCTGGCCCTAGTCATTACTATTAGAATGTGGGTCCATCTGCAGCTGTATCCCCTTTTAGCAACAACCGGCCTTTCTGGAACAAGATTGTTGACCGCTGTTAATATTTTTACATTACTGGGAGGGTTGAGTTTAAGATTGGGGTTAGGGTAGATGTTAATGAAATACAAATTAATTGGTAATTTAATAAATAATATAAATGAGACATGGTATAATAACTGTTTAACAATATTTTGATGGTTGGGATGGAGTAGGCGTTAATTAAACACAATTAATAGGTAACTTAATAAACAATATAAATAATTCTTGTTAACTTCAGTCCACAGCTGTATCCCTTCTAGCAACAACCGGCCATCCAGGAAGAAAATTGGTGACCCCTGTTAGTATTTTTACATTACTGTGAGAGTTGGGGTAAGAGTAGACATTAATAAAATACTACATAATTGCTAATTTCATAAATATTATGAATAATATGTGGTATAATTATTGTTTTTACATTACTTAGATGGTTGGGTTCAGGGTCTGAATAGGGGTAGACGTTAATAAAACACAATGAATGGGTAATTTAAAAAACAATATGAATAATTCTCATTAACTTTCATCCACAGCTGTATGCCTTTTAGCAACAACCGGCCTTCCGGGAAAAGATCGGTGACCCCTGTTAATAGTTTTACATTACTGTGAGGGTTGGGTAAGAGTGGACATTATTAAAATACTATTTAATTGCTAACTTCATAAATAATATGAATAATATGTGGTATAATTACTGTTTTTACATTACTTTGATATTTTGGTTCAGGGTTGGGATAGTGGTAGACGTTTATAAAATACAACGAATGGGTAATTTAACAAATAATATGAATAATTCTCATTAATTTCCATCTGCAGCTGTATCCCTTTATGCAACAACCGGCCTGCCGGAAACAAGATTGGTGACCACTGTTAATATTTTTACATCACTGGGAGGGTTGAGTTTAAGATTGGGGTTAGGGTAGATGTTAATGAAATACAAATTAATTGGTAATTTAATAAATAATATAAGTAAGACATGGTATAATAACTGTTTTAGAATAATTTGATGGTTGAGATGGGGTAGATGTTCATAAAATACAATTAATAGGTAATTTAATAAACAATATGAATAATTCTCGTTAACTTCAGTCCACAGCTGTATTCCTTCTAGCAACAACCGACCCTCCAGGAACAAGATTGGTGACCTAATTTTTACATTACTTTGAGGATTGAGGTAAGAGTAGACGTTAATAAAATACTATTTAATTGCTAACTTAATAAATAATATGAATAATATGCGGTATAATTACAGTTTATACATTACTTTGATGGTTGGGTTCAGGGTTGGGATAGTGGTAGACATTAATAAAATACAATGGCTGCTGTCGACTGACTGACCAACCGACCGATGCCCTCACCATCCTCCTTCCCTAAACCCAACTAATAGTGTTTTCAAAAGTACAGATTGACCAGCGCTCAGCCACTTCCCTAAACCCAAATGACAGTGTTTTGAAAAGATATCCAGAAAAAGCTCTGGCAGCTTGATTTTTATGATCAATTTCTGAGGTAAAACAGTTTTGATGTTTTGAACAGTCTTACATAAAATGTTTAGCATATACTTATCTTCACAGTCTAAAACTCTGGTATTTAGAATTGCAAGCCAGACTAGCCAGTCACACAATGACAATGTGGCTCTCTTTAAAATGACAAACACAACTTTCTCAACACTTTGTCTACTGTGTCCAATGCTACAGCATCATGTTACTTTAACTATTGAGACACCAAAGAACAACAGAGGATACTTAAGGGTCACCCATAGGGTCAAGCTGTTCTCAAGTTTCAATACCAGTGTCTCCATGGTCAGTTGGACATGTATGGCACGTAATACCAAGAAAATTAAAACAATATTGGGGAATTTATGTGGGAAAGATTTTGTGTTTTTATGATGAAAAAAGTAAAGTACTGTGTTTTTCATTCAAAGTAATTTTTTAAAATTGGGATAAGTGATTACTTAGTGCTCTGAATCGGTTCACTTGGGTTTTGGCGCGGTACGTTTGTAGTGTGAGTGTTAAGCGTGCCTCAGCCCGAAACTGAAGAGGAGACATGACTTTTGGGGACTGTTTCATATGGATTTATTAATCATTCTTACTGTTTAGTGAACACAAACTGTTGTAGATTATTAAAGACACAAACCCCTCACTGCACGACAGCTGCACCTTCAGAAAACCTAATAAGTCCTACAGCACGAGGACTTTATGATTGTTTCTTTGCAAACTTTGGTTATTTTGAGGTCTGTCTATTTTCCCCAATTTTTGTTTAACGGAGAGAAGATTTTTTTCACCACATTTCTAAACATAATAGTTTTAATAATTCATCTCTAATCACCGATTTATTTTATCTTTGCCATGATGACAGTACATAATATTTTACTAGATATTACATTTCTATACAGCTTAAAGTGATATTCAAAGGCTTAACTATGCAGGTTAGGGTAATTAGGCGAGTTATTGTATAACGATGGTTTGTTCTGTAGACTATCGAAAAAAATTGCTTAAAGGGACTAATAATTTTGCCCTTAAAATGGCCTTTAAAAAAATAAAAACGTTTTTTATTTTAGTCGAAATAAAACAAATAAGACTTTCTCCAGAAGAAAAAATATTATCCGTCATGCAGTGAAAATTTCCTTGCTCTGTTAAACATCATTTGGGAAATATAAAAAAAAATCAAAAAATCAAAGGGGGGCTAATAATTCTGACTTATATCCATACTGAAAGCACCAGCAGATAGTTTACTTAAAATAAAACAACTAGCAATAGCATAGCCCAACATTATATTTATTTATTATAGTGCAGTCCAAAGTACAACTTTACTTTGATTTTGATTTTTAGTCAAATGTAATTAATTTAATTTATTCATCGTCTAAAAACAATATTTTACATTTGAGTCAATGCATTTTTTTCCATTGGGCAGAATAAATATTTTGATTAATATTAAAACAAATTTTTCATTTTCAACCAAGACAAATCTATAATTTGAGGGCAATTTATAAATTTAGCGTCAACAAATTGTAGTATTCAGTTTATCTAAAGCAACATTATAATTTAGTTTAAGGTTAAAAAAAAGTCAGTGGCGGATTTAGGCAGGGGCAACATGGGTGATCACCCAGGGCGGCATTTTAGGGGGCTGCACCGATAAAAATCATATGACCTAGTCAGCTTTGATATATGTTTTACTTAATGCAAGTGCAAGTCCCAAGATTGGTAATGCCAGAATAAAGATGTTAGTGTACATAAGTATACACTAGAGCCAATTTAGCTTACCCAATTCACCTATACTGCATGCCTTTGGACCTGTGGGGGAAACCGTAAGACCTGGAGGAAACCCACACCAACATTGGGAGAACATGCAAACTCTAAACAGAAATGCCAACTGACCCAGCTGGGGCTTGAACCAGCGACATTTCTTGCTGTAAGGCAACAGTGCTAACCATTGAGCCACCATGTCGCCCTACATAGACTAAAAATAAATCAATACTTCATTTTACACTGACCTTTTTCAGCTCCACGACAGCCTAATGTACAAATAAATGTTTTATTTTTCTGTGTTAGATCTCGACAGTTATATTTTTAACGTTCAAATTCAAGATTCGACACATGACTAGGTTTCAAAAATAAAGCGTTTTTTGTATGTTTTTTTTGTAAAATATGTTTTTTTTTGGACAGTTACACTGACCATTTTGATTCTGAGTGGCAAATGATCAACAATAATATGCACAGGAACTGGCGGTGCGCTGATGGTTTAAATATAGTACTGGCACTGCCCACTTTAAGCAAATGTTTCACCTCTGTTCAGTGGTTTTGACCAGACAATTAGCACTAAGTGACTGTTTTGGGTTAGTCAGCATTCACTGGGGACGCTTCAGATGATGACATTGACAAGCTTGTTGTGGTCTGCAGCTTTACAGCTTAAGCTCGGTCACAAAGCCACTGTGGTGTCACATTACTCTACATCAGCAGCAGCCGGCTGCTCAAAGCTACTGTTTATCACTGAACTGAATAATCTTCAGAGTGTCTTTCTAAAAAGGTATATAGAGTAAATGTAGGGTAATGAAAGATTTATGTCTGCTGCACTAAATGATTTTGATGGTTTTACAGTTTTTGGTTACACTTTAAAATAAGGTATCAATTCTTGAACCTTAACGTGTTATTACAATAAGCCATATATTATACAGCTTCAGTTTATTCATTCAATCATTTTCTTTTAGGCTTAGTCCCTTTATTAATCTGGGGTCACCTCAGCGGAATGAACCGCCAACTTATCCAGCATATGTTTTGTGCAGCAAATGCTCTTCCAGCTGCAACACATCTCTAGGAAACATCCATACACACTCATTTACACACACACTATAGACAATTTAGTTAATCCGATGTCTTTGGGCTTGTGGGGGAAACCGGAGCACCCGGAGGAAACCCATGCAAACTCCACACAGAAATGCCAACTGACCCAGCCAAGGCTCCAACCAGCGACCTTCTTGCTGTGAGGCGATCATGCTACCCACTGCACCACCGTGATGCCCCTTTTGTATATTATCATGTGTTAATATTTTGTTTATTAATATAATATACTATAATATAATTTGTCAAATGTTTTATTTTTCAATGTTCACAGAACATCTTAACAGATAAAACATTCTTTCATAAAAATATAGTAGCCCAGTAAATGTTGAAGAAGTCGAATGAAGTTTGAAAATAGTTTCGTCTAATTTAGATTCTAAATATCGAATAATTCTTAACTCAAGAAGTATTTTCTAGACAAGTAAAACACAGAATTTAATTTTCAGAAATGATGTCAACATTTTTCTTTAAAACAAGCAAAATCTTTTAAAACAATAGTCTATTTTTGTCTCCCCATCACTGGCAGATAGTTTAGTTCATTTTGAGGAAAAACTCAAACTTAATTTTGACATATTCATTCTGAAAAAAAAACAACAACAACAATATTTTGACTTGGATAATACTTGAAAATGCTTCATGACTGAAGAAACTTTAGATATTTGGACTACAAAATTTAACACATTTTTAAAAAAAGTGTTAGAGAGATTAAATAATTAGTTAAATATTAGTTTCTAAAGTCTATTCACAATGGTGCTTCATATTTTTTATAAAAAAAAATAAATATAATTTCAGTTTTGGGCATCATGGTCGTGCAGTGGGTAGCACGATCGGCAAGAAGGTCACTGGTTCAAGTCTTGGCTGGGTTAGTTGGCATTTTTGTGTTGAGTTTACATGTTGTTACCGACTCCCTGTGTTCGTGTGGGTTTCCTCCGGGTGCTCTGGTTAGCCTCACAAGCGATCATGCTACCCACTGCGCCAGAGTGGCGCCCCCTGTATGATGGCCAAAATGGCCTTAAACACCCAGCAGGCACAAGACGTCAACATGACGTCATATTGACGTTGTACCCTAACATCATGGGGATGCTGCATCTTGTTTGGAAATGAAAATCAGATGGACGTCAGAACTTAATGTCAGGCTAATGTCAATGTCCAACGTCCAACCTAAAACCAAACAAATATCAAAATCTAATGTTACAGCTTGACGTTGTGTAGATGTTTCCACTATGACATCTAACAGACATTGGATTTTGGTTGCCATAATTGATGAATCAGTCAGTATTTGATGTCAACATGATGTTGCTTTAAGATGATGGCTCAACGTTGGATTTGGGTCACTTTTTTAAAGCAAGCTATAATCGACCAAATATAAACATCATTTGACGTCATTATTGGAAATTAAAATAACCTTATCCTTAGAGGCTGTCTGTATCGTGTTTGCTGGGAAGAATAATCAGGCACAAGGCATTTTAATCTATTTGTTTACAAGTGGATAAAGAACCGAGGCGGAGTTAAAGTCTCTTTCAACGCAGTGTTCATTATAGACTGTTTATGTGCTACTTTTAGACGAGCACCACCATTTCTATGTAGAGTTTGCATGTTCTCCCCGTGTTCGTGTGGGTTTCCTCCTGGTGCTCCGGTTTAAACCACAGTCCAAAGACATGCGGTATAGGTGAATTGAATTAACTAAATTGTCTGTAGTGTATGTAATTGTAAGAGTTTATTGGGGTTTTCCAGTGCTAAGTTGCAGCCAGAATGACACCCACTGCATAAAACATGTGCCTGAATAGTTGGTGGTTCATTCCACTGTGGTGACCTCTAATAAATACGGGACTAAGCCAAAGGAAAATTATTAAATTAATTATTTATTTTAATGTTCAAGCTCTGTCTTTACTGACAGGTCTGTATCGTGTTTGCTGGGAAGAATAATCACGCACAAGGCATTTTAATGCATGTTCTCCCCGTGGTTGCGTGGGTTTCCTCCGGGTGCTCCGGTTTCCCCCACAAGTCCAAAGACATGCGGTACAGGTGAATTGGGGAAGCTAAATTGTCCAAAGTGTATGTGTGTGAATGAGAATGTATGGATGTTTCCCAGAGATGTGTTGTGGCTGGAAGGGCAACCGCTACGTAAAACAAATGCTGGATAAGTTGGCGGATCATTCCGCTGTAGCGACCCCGGATTAATAAAGGGACTAAGCCGACAAGAAAATGAATGAATGAATGAATGTTTACAAGTGGATAAAGAACCGAGGTGCAGTTAAAGTCTCTTCCAACGCAGTGTTCATTATGGACTGTTTATGTGCCACTTTAGACAAGCACCACCATTTCTATGTAGAGTTTGCATGTTCTCCCCGTGTTCGTGTGGGTTTCCTCCGGGTGCTCCTGTTTCCCCAACAGTCCAAAGACATGCGCTATAGGTGAATTGAATTAACTAAATTGTCTGTAGTGTATGTAATTGTGAAAGTTTATTGGTGTTTCCCAGTGCTGGCTTGCGGCCGGAATGACATCCACTGCGTAAAGCATGTGCCAGAATAGTTGGTGGTTCGTTCGGCTGTGATGACCTCTGATAATTACGGGACTAAGCCAAAGAAAGATTCAAGAGTTCACACTTAGCTGATGATTGATAATAAAGCTAATTTGGCATGCTGGCCCAGGAGAGAGCCCTGAGCTCATAAGATCCTTGAGCCTGGGGCTCCCTCCCGTTTGCAGGGCGAGAGGGGAGTTTGAGCTCAGGTAGATCTCAAGAACCCCCCACCCTCTTGCTGCTTATAAATTGCTATGAGGGTATGCTGCTGGTGGGATTTGGGTATGGTGCTGATTTGTTTTAGTCAATTTACTTATGTCTCATGTTCTGGACTGTGGGAGGAAACCGGAGGGCCTGGGGAAAACCCACGTGAGCACGGGGAGAAACTCCGTACATGAACTCCGCACAGAAATGTCAACTGGCTGGGTAGAGGCCCGAACCAGAGGCATTCTTGCTGTGAGGCAACAGTGCTAGCCACTGGGCCGCCGTGCTGCCCTATAGAGGAAAAGAGAGGAGAGGGGGTGGAAGGCGGATTCTTCAAGATGAAGATGACTAAGGTAAGATGCTTTGGTTATTTATACTAAGTTGGGAATCGTCTGATTGGTGGATTGTACATTAGCTTGACTCTGAGCCAGCCGTGTCAATCATAAGCACGTGATCCTCTCGAAATTAGTTTATAAATAAACTTCACTTAATAAATTAATTATTTGTTTTAATGTCCAAGCTCTGTCTTTACTGACAGGTCTGTATCGTGTTTGCTGGGAAGAATAATCAGGCACAAGGCATTTTAATCTATTTGTTTACAAGTGGATAAAGAACCGAGGCGCAATTAAAGTCTCTTCCAACGCAATGTTCATTATGGACTGTTTATGTGCCACGTTTAGACGAGCACCACCATGAAGCCATGCTAGATAGATTACTGAGTCTTTGCCATCTAACAAACCCTTGTTTGTCGGTAACCATTCAAATTTGATTCTTTACTATTATTTGTTGTCACACCACTACCTCATTTAGGCCGTACTTTCTTTGGACACGCTAAATAGAGTCTTTCAAGAAAAAAAAAAGAGGGAAAGAATTGCCTTTCAGCCATCCGTAAATAAGTCCACACATAAACAACAATGGAACCGCAAGGTCTTGAGCTGAAGGCAGTCTTTATGGGCCTATTTCAGACCACAAGTCTAATTTTAAAAAGTCCCATTTAGCTGTAATTACATTTGGTGTAAATTTTGTTTATACCACTTACCTCAATGTAAATTGTGTATTTATGTAGTCCTAGTGTCATTACTGGAACAAAGCATGAAAATCAGAGATATGGCAATATGATTAATACGGCGGTCATCTCGGAGCTGTAATTTACTCAATTGTCTTTGATGAAAGCGATGGGCTCTGTGTTGTGTAATTGGGAGGGGTCCTCTTGTTTAGAGTCTATCAGTAATGTGGATCCGGAGACGCAACCACAGAGGGACAGGCATTACCCAGGGGTATTCGAGAAAGAGAAAGTGTTTTAAACTGTGACAAATTAGGCTGAGATTACGGATAACGAAAACATGTCCAAGTTATATTTCGCATAGACATGAAAGTAGTTTTCATTTGCATTACTTTCATGAGAGTTAACACCAACACAGAATCTGCACGCGTGGAAATCTGCAGATTTTCTATCACGTCATTGAGTCTTTTTATTTACTTATGTAAATGTGTGTAAATATGTATTTATTCACACTCCAAAACTTATTTTAGCTTATTTAAAATGAGCCGAATCGACACAATTTAGAAGTTTTTTTTGGGACAACTTATATGTTTTATTTAAATTTGTTAAAAAAAAAAAAAAAATAAGTTAACTTAACTGATTTGTGTTGGTACAACATAAAGGAATTATGTGGAACCCAGCATTTTTTACAACGCAGTTTTTATATTAATTTCAGTAATATTAATGAATAATATGCACATTTATATGATTTATTTACAATACAGTTTGTGAAAATACTTTCTGTCTTTTGAGAGAGATATTGTAAGAGACTTATTTTGAGTTTTTATTTACCAGACAAGTAGATCTAAAGTTTGCATTGTAAAAATTCGAGTAAAAAGTTATTATTTTTATGTCATGTTTTAAGTTTTGTTACTAAACCCTCAAAATCATTCTGCATAAACACACAGATTTTTTCTTAATTCGAGAAGTTTATTTATAAACTAATTTCGAGATGATCATGTGCTTATGATTGACCACAGCTGGTCCCTGATTTTCTTACCTTCGATATCTTTGCCTCGAAGAATCCACCTCTTTCCAACACTCAAAAAATGTTTTTTGCTGCTTGTTCAAACTACATATGTAAAATGAGCTGGATCAACACAAGTCTTGAGCTTTTTTGGGGGACAACTTAATTGTTTTTAGTTCAATCTATTTTAAATTTGTAAAACCTATTGTGTTAACTTAATTGATTTGAGTTAATTGTATGCGTATATATATATATATATATACACACAGTTGAAGTCAGAATTATTAGGCCCCCTGAATTATTAGCCCCCCTGTTTATTTTTCTTCCTAATATGTATATGTATATATATATATATACATATACATACATATACATATATAATTTAAACAAAAAAAAACTAATTCACTAACTGAATTATAATATTAAAATAGGAAATATTTTTAACACAAGACAACACATGATGTTTCTATCTCTGTCTGACTCTGACAGTCGAGTACATTCACTAAGTGCTTCTGTCACTGTGTTTAATCTTTTCTGTGCATGACTGTGGAATAGATAATGCCACGTGCACTGTAATGTGTTTTATAATGGCAGGTAATAATGGTATAATAGTAAAATGTTCGTTAAGAGTTGGAGGAATCAGCAGTGATTATGAGGTGAGCCCTGAGGAAACGGTAAACCCGATTGCTCCTATATGACATTGGGGTACAAGTAATTCAAGTGTATCCATAGCAAAGGACTGCAAATAAGCATATTGTATAACAATTTATGGATAAACACACACCTTGTTCTCTCGCTCTGCACAGCTGTGGTTTACTGATCAAATAAAAAACGAAAGTTAGAGAGAAGCCGAATTCTGCCTCCATCTTCATATCAATTTTAAAAGGGACAGAGACGATAATTTGCTCTACAGTTTATGAGCTAATCTGAAAAGTTTTAGGGGGGGCTGAGCTACAGCCCTCCTAAAATAGGCCTAGCACCGCCCATGATTTTTACCATAGGTGCCCTTTAAATCATTTGGTGAAATTGTAGATACAGTATATTGTATTGTAATATATATAAAAAGAAAATATCACAATGTCAGATTTTTTCCAATATCATACTACCAATATCCTAATAATCTATTAACACTTTATACTAACACTTTAATGAAAATTAGTTGACATGTAGTTGCGAATTTAGAATAGTATGTCTCAAGGGGCCTGTCAAAATAAAGAAAGACTAATGAAAAACATGTCTGAATTAATTTCAATTACACACAAACGCTTGATGGTTCATTTTATATAATGATATATAATAACAATCCATTTTCTTCTCAGCTCAAGAACTACTAATTTAACCAAATGAAACCTTGTTGCGAAGTGTTAGCAAGATCGTTTTCTATACGTCAGCAAAGCCAAAAGTGCCTTTAGTTTAAGAAAACGATTCAGCAATTTGAGGAGAAAAGCTTATTTTCTAAGCCCTTGCAGAGTAATTCTAAAACGCATGACTTTCATGACATTATTTGGCGTTTATCTCTGAAGGACCATCTAATAAGATAATACGTCAATTTTCTTCTCAGCGAGAGGGTTCAAGCAATCATTCCTAATTATATTCTCATTATATGGATCA
>CAIGQQ010037303.1:0-12893 GCA_903798035.1 Danio albolineatus | reverse complement strand
CACACACACACACACACACACACACACACACACACACACACACACACTGATGTGGTTAAAAGTCCTCAGAAATGTCTGATCATTTAGTTGTAATTAATTCTTCATCAGTTCGTAGCATGCCGCTTCTGTCCTTCACTCGCTCACTCAGGTCCTTCCAAACCAGTTATGCATCACCAAAGATTAAAACATGTATTTATTTTAAAAACCGCCCTGTTTTTCAGACATAATCAGTTTAATCTGCAGAGATGTTAAAGGAAATATCTGTAAATATTAAACCTTCATAAATGGCAGAACGTTTATTAAAAAAAGAAACATTTAAAACAGTTTTAGATTAGCATTTTATGTATTATTTATTGCTGTTGATGTATTATTATTATTATTATTATTATTATTATATTATTATTATTATTGTTATTATTATATTGGTATTATTATTAATGTTTATTATTATTATTATTATTATATTGGTATTATTATTAATATTATTATTATTATTATTATATTGGTATTCTGAGAAAAACACGTATGTTCAACTCATGCCTCCCGTCCGGCTCTCAAATGATCATTCTGAACAACAAACTGAACGTCATTTACAACTTATTACCTGTTATTCTCAGCCAGTGCAGCTTCTGTTCGTTCACGAGCACACGGTTCACAGCTGCGAGTGCATCATTACATGAGGATAGAAAGAACATTCTTGGGTGAATTATACCTTATAAATACAGTATGTGGGCGCCACGGTGGCGTAGTGAGTAGTACGTTCGCCTCACAGCAAGAAGGTCGCTGGTTCGAGCCTCGGCTGGGTCAGTGTGTGTTTCTGTGTGGAGTCTGCATGTTCTCTCCGTGTTGGTGTGGGTTTCCTCCGGGTGCTCCGGTTTCCCCCACAAGTCCAAAGACATGCGGTACAGGTGAATTGGGTAAGCTAAATTGTCCATAGTGTATGAGTGTGAATGAGAATGTATGGATGTTTCCCAGAGATGGGTTGCAGCTGGAAGGGCATCCGCTGCGTAAAACACACGCTGGATAAGTTGGCGGTTCATTCCGCTGTGGCGACCCCGGATTAATAAAGGGACTAAGCCGACAAGAAAATGAAAATGCAAATTCAGTATGTGACTCTTTCAGCACCGGTTGCAGGTGTTCGTGCTGCTGAGAAACACATGTAGAATAACGTGGAGAATAGAATAACGTCTCTCCAACATGAAAATATAATTGGCTGAAGCGCAGAGACGCTGGGTCACGATCGCGCCGGGGTCGAATCGAGGCCGCGCTCTTTGTTTGAATAATCGTGCAGCTCTAGTATGTGTGTTTAGTGTTTGTAAGTGTGGAGTGTGTTTAAATGTAAGTGTAGTGTAGTGTGTGTGTGTGTGTGTGAGTGAGTGTGTGAGTGTAGTGTAGTGTATTTAAATGTAGTATTGTGTGTGTTATTCAGCAGGTCAGCCTCAGTTGTTCAGCTCAGGCTGGGTCAGGGCTCTGTCATGCTGACGTGTAGCACACACACACACACACACACACGTGTCCTTCACCTTTACTGCTGCTGTTCTTTACTCCTGACAGCTTACACAACAACACACACACACACACACACTCTCTCTCCTCCTCACACATTTATTCATTCATCTCTGTGTGTGTGTGTGTGTGTGTGTGTGTGTGTGTGTGTGTGTGTGTGTGTGTGTGTGTGTGTGTGTGTGTGTGTGTGTGTGTGTGTGTGTGTGTGTGTGTGTGTGTGTGTGTGTGTTTGAGATCTCCAACACAGGGAGCATCAGTTCTCACTCTAAGCTGGTTTTGCTAAGTCTTCAGCAGATTCTCTCACACACACACACACACACACACACACACACACACACTTCAGCGGAGTATTCTCCCTCAGTATTTCTCTGCTGTCAGATGGCCTTTACACGTATCAAAGGTTTATATCCTGATAACAGCAGAGGTTTATCAGACTCTCCGTATGCGTCGACAGTACGAGACACAGCTGGTGATGGGTGTAGTCCTTTTCATTTCTTTTTAAAAGTTTAAAAGCATTTTAAACAGAACACCAAAGATTAAACTGATTATTTATGGACAGAGTATATATACTGTACACACACAGTTAAAGTTCTGTTATTTTCACTTGAAGTGTGTTGTTGGACATTATTGAGAATATGGAGCTGATGCTTGACTAAATAAATCACATTATCACTCAGAATGAGCACAACTATATATATTTATTAATTTATGCAACACTCTTTACCTTTTCTAAAACAGTTGTTTGCAATTTTGTGCAAAGCAACATGAGCGTGCGTCCTTGTGGAGTAACAAAACAGCACCTTGATTTACCTACAACCAGGGCCGGCCCTGTACATTTGGGGCCCTAAGCACAAAATATGACAAACTGCTGATTTATGGCTATTTTTAAGAGCGATCAGATCTTTGAGATGTTCATCTGGAGTGTTTATGGTGTCTCCAGCGTGCCAGCAGCTGATGTGGCACATCATTGCACATTAATATCTGATTCTAAGTGCAGCTTTATCAGGTCGTTTGGTTGTTCGTGTTTACGTCACGTCTGTAATGATACAGTGCACATAAATCTGTGTAATCTGTCGAATCCGGTGTGTTTATGTAGCATCATTTCTGAAAAACAGATCATATTTTTAAGTTATTCACTCTATTTCAGATCCAGATCTAGCCTGTGATAAAAGCAGATACAAAACAGTCTCATGCTCATTTTATTAGTATTTTTCTGGTTTCTAAAGCTCTAATATATGGAATCGGGCAATTTTCTAGTTTAAAGAGTCATGATCAGTGTGGTACTAGATGAGTGTGTTGAGTTGTATTAAATGAGTCTAAAGTTTCATTAATATATTTAAATGTCAATTCTTCTGAATCTGTCATACGGCACTCGAGTGAATAAGTTATTATACTGTAAGTTAAAATGTGGTCAGCCATCAAAAGTGGCGATGAGCTCTAAAAATGAATGTAAAGAGTCTTAAAATACGTTCAATTTGACTGTCTGATTGCTGTATATGCTCTGTTATTAGTTAATGTTTGTTGATACAGTAACTGATATTGAGAGCTTATTGTTTATTGTGATTTAATCATAAATGCATGTTCAGAATCGCCTTTCTAAATCTCGGCATATCTTCTGTTTGTTTCCAGAATTCCACGGCCTGGATATGTCCTTCATATTTGACTGGATTTATAGTGGTTTCAGTAGTGTTTTACAGTTCTTAGGTAAGTCCATCAGCCTGTTTCTGAGAGACTGAAATGTACTTTAATATCATTATCCATTCCCACGGGATGAAATCATTAATTCACAAGGGGCTATATGCACAGTGTTATTCAGCCAGTGAACTTCCAATGAAAGCTTCATGTGACTGTTTTCAATTTCATACGTTTCCTTTTACAGCATCAGTGTTGTAATGTAATTACAATACATTCAGTTAAACAGACTTCAGCATTCGTTTTAGACGAAAGGCGCCGTCATTAGCAGCAGGCGAGCACTGAAACTCCAATGACAGTACTGGGATAAAATTAATTTACACATTGTAAAGACATGGTGCAGAAAAATATAATTTAATGCAGTAATATAAATATAATTTATATTATAAATTATTACAATTTAATAATTTAATGCAGTGCTTCTTGTTTGGTCTTATCAACACTTCGTATCTCAGAAATCAGATCTTGAACGTGGCAATTTTGTATGGGATGAACTGAAATGAAGCGACTGAAATTAAGAGTCTGTGTGCATATACCCCATTCACAACCCATTTACATTTATTTTGGGAACTTTTCCTGAATAAAAAACCGAGGAACTGTTATTTTATTATTTTTTCTGCTGCTTAATAGCCAATTTTTCACAATATTTTACAATACAACCGTAAATAATTGTCGTTATTAATTTATTTTATTATTTTTTATATATTAATAATAATTTAGTTCATATAGTGTCTTTAAAACTTAATTCTCAAAGCTCTTTACACTAAAAGAGACACAAATAAAACTATATTGTGTAACAGTAAAAGTGAGACCAGTCCAAACATTGCTAAAACACACTAAAAGCGCATTTGCTGTCAAAGATTTGACAGTAATACTTCCATATTTAAATTAAAGGTACATGTTATTTTTTAATTTAAGGTTTCCCTTCCCTAAAAGCACATGGAATAAGTGTGTGCACGGTTTAATTGTTAATTATTAATAAGTCTCATTTATAAACGTGGTGTATAATGCACAAAACAAGCAGAGACTTGCGTACGACACTTCTCACGCAAGTTTGTTTTTGGGAGAATGTGCACAGCTGTCAGTAAACATATTTCACTTAAATATTAACTTAATTGAACCAGATCATATGAGCCATAATCATTAATAAAGTACATTTATCCTCCAAACATTGACTTTTAGGAAGTTTTCTATGCGACGGGTTATACATCAGACCCCTGGAGCCTCATTTATATGACTGTTTACATTCATTCATTCATTTTCTTTACGGCTTAGTCCCTTGATTAATCCGGGGTTGCCACAGGGGAATGAACCGCCAACTTATCCAGCATATGTTTTACACAGCTGCAACCCATCTCTGGGAAAACTTTTTACATTTTATAATTTTATTTAACTTTCTATTACATGTAAGAAGCATCCTAAAAGTGAACATATTGCTGAAAATGCCATACACAAACAACCATTACAGAGTTATGAAACCTTCAGGGTCTATTGTGTGTGTGCGTGTGTGCAATGGTAATAAACGAGGCTCCAGAATCAGCGTTCAGCAGTTTCTGATCATCTCCCCATTACAGCAGTGGGAAACACTAAGGTGATGTTGTTAAATGTTCCGTGCACTTACTATAGTTGTTATAATGAATAATGCTTAATTACATGTAACTAACCCTAACCATGTAGTAAGGGCATGTAATTAATTAGTATTTCTTAATAGTTAATCTGTAACCGTGTCACCTTTTAAAGTAAAGTGTAACTAAACAGTGCTAGTAATTAGCCAGTGTTAGTATTTTGGGGGATTATTCATATTTCTTTATGTATTTTGCAGTTTTAGCATTGCTGAGACACACACGTTCTGCTTTGGCTTTGATTGAACTACGTTATAAACACTATATTATATATTTAACACTATATTATTGTTTTATTTATTGACTCTCCTGTGAAATTAATTATTTGTCAGACATTTTATTTTGACAATGAAAAGATTAACATATTTTTAACATAATAGTGTTAATAACTCATATCTAATAACGGATGTCTTTTATCTTCGCCATGATGACAGCACATAATATTAGACTAGATATTCTAGTATTCAGCTTACAGTGACGTGTAAAGGCTTCACTAGGGTAATTAGGGTAAAGTTAGGGTAATTAGGTGAGTCATTGTATAACAGTGGTTTGTTCTGGAGACAATCCAACACTAATATTGCTGAAGGGGGCTAATAATATTGACCACAGCTGTTTTTACTTTTTAAATATATTTTCTGAATACTAAACTAAGAGTAATCAGAGTTTCTCCAGACGAAAGATCTTATAGGAGATACTGTGAAAGCATCACCTAAATGTAACGTCAAACATTTGCCAGAGGGTTGAGTTATTCTGTCTTGAGCTGTACATCATGAGAGCAGAATGCTGCTGCGGTGGCGGTGGAGAATGAATATGACGCACTGCAGCTCCTCAGCTCAGTATCAGCCGCTCTCACCAGCCTGGTTTTTCCAGTTCTCCCAGTCCAGACTGATACTGACAGATCAGCTCAGGCTGTTAAATCATGTTACTCCAGTGTACTGTCGACTCATTCTGCTGTATCTCACATTCCCTCTGCGCTTGATCACAGTCCAGATCACTCGCAGATTTCTGATGCTCTCAGTGATCCTGCAGACGACACTGATGGACAGACTGAACAGCCAATCACAGCGGCTCATTATGAGTGATGGGGGCGGGGCTCTGTTCAGCTTTATCGCATATGATTCAATACAGCATTTGGTAACACTTTAAAATATTTAGTTATTAATGTATTAGCTGATGTTAATTAATGTATGTACTAACATGAACAAACAAATAATAATACATTTATTACAGTGTTTATTCATCTTTGTTAATGTTAAGTTCCTTAACTCAGAGTGCTTTAACTAATGTAAACAAGCACATCTTTGGATGTTAATAAAGCATTAATAAATGTTGAACTATGAGTAATAAATGCTTTACTAGATTATTCATACGTAATGTTAGTAAATACTTGAACTGACATTACCTAATGGACCATTATTCTAAAGTGTAGCCCAATATTTATTTATAAAGCACGTTTACAACAGCCGAAGTTGAGCAATATGAAGTGTTCCAGAGTATGGGACCAGAGATTGCAAATACTCGATCAGCTCATGTTTTTAAAGCGTATGAGTAAACTGAGATATTGAGGAGCAGGATTATTGACGGCTCTGTATTAGGGCTGTGCAATATGGACGAAATAATCATATTGCGATTTTTGGAATGAATATTGCGATTGCGATTTTATTTGCGATTTTGGCAACTATGTAATAAACAAAACGGTAGTAAAATTGTCTTTAAAACAGACAACATAAACTAACTGAAGATGAAGTAACCTCAGCTCTAGTTAAACACATACTGTACACAGCAGCACTCACTGCTGGATCAACAACACTGTAATAAACTGTGTTAAAAACAGACAACATGGACAAATGTTTGTCGTTGGCGGAGCGGGCTCTGATTGGTTAACATTAATATCATGCACAAGAACGTGAACAAAAATCAAAATAAATTAATAGCTAAAATTGCAGCCTTTGCGATTTAGAAATTGCATGTGCTTGAATCGCGAATTTAATTTTTTTTTAAACATTTTTTATTTATTTATTTTATTTTTTGCGATTAATTGCACAGCCCTACTCTGTATACAAATAAACAATAATCATACATTCAGAACACAGAGGCTGCGTCTCAATCTGCACCCTAGCTCCCTGATCATCCATCAGTAAGTCGTGCGCACTAACTTGTGCACCAGTAAGGGCACTGATGAGCTCTGTTCACTACTCTGAGTGTGACATGAGAGCGTCCTCATTATACATCATCAACACTGGAGTTTATAAATGACAGCAGAACTAATCGTTGTCGTATATTAGTTTTAATGCGTTTTAAAGCACACTACAGCTCAATGTTGCTGGTTTATGAAACAATCACATTTCAATCAGTAAACTATTATAAATGTCAGCTAGATTGATCCTAATCTGTCTGGCTCTGTTCGTTCATGTTAATAAATAACAGATTATTTAGGAGAAATGTCTCTCGTTTAAGTTTGAGGATTCGGGTCACGTGATTAATTTTCAGGTTTCTGAACTTCCCGTTAGGGGCGCATATATGGTGTGTATCGACGCACGTGCAGTGAAAGAATTTTGTGATTAAGACAGCGCTGGAAATGCCCTCATCAGTGCACTGACTAGTGAATAAGGGAGCTGATTGAGACAAATCCAGAGTCTGTCATTCACAGCCCGAAGAGCCGACAGTGAACTTTTCTAAATATTTCCTTTATATTTGTTTTTTGTCTAGAAAGTCTCTGTTGGGGCTGGAATATAAGCCTTTATTTAAATAATTTGTAAGTTCAGTGTTATTAGCTCTCTTAAAAATGATTTATTTTTTTGACTAATAGCTTGCCTAATTACCCTAGTGAAGCCTGTAAATGTGACTGTAAGCTGAATACTAGTGTCTTGAGAAATCTTTAGTCTAATATGATGTGCTGTCATCACGGTAAACACAAAAGAAATGAGTTCTAGGACATGAGATCCTGTTAAAAATGTGTTGGGGAAAATCATCTCTCATAAACAGCCTTTGGGAAATAGTTTATGATAATTACTATTTCACTAGAGCTGAAGATCTCTCGTTGCTTCACACCGAATCTAATGTTCGGTTCAGCGTTTAGTTTTTATTCTGGTCTCAGTGTGGTTTCATGCGTGTGCTCTTGGCTGAATGAACTCTCTGTCTCAGGGCTGTATAAGAAGTCTGGAAAATTAGTATTTCTTGGCCTGGACAATGCTGGCAAGACGACGCTTCTCCATATGCTCAAAGATGACAGACTGGGTCAACATGTGCCAACCCTACACCCTAGTAAGTGTGCATTCACCATCCATGGACTGAAGCTTGTTAGAATGGAAACTACAACTCCCAGAACACAGTAATGAAATAATGAGATGTAAAACAATACTGCATAGTCTTCATTTTATAAACAATTCAATCAATTTAATTGTTATTAACTTTTCAAAGTTATAAACGGTACGGTTTCTTATGCCTGAATGCTTTTAACACCCTCAGGCAGTCACAGGCCTCAAGACACACTTGCAGAATGATTTCCGTAGATTTTTAGCCCATCAATGATTCTGTTTATTTACTTGTGTAAATGTGTGTAAATCTGTGTAAATTTATATTTAATCAGTTTTCAAATAAATTTCAGTAATAATATTTACTAATAGGAAAATATTCATGTGATTTATTTACAGTACAGTTTGTAAAGGAAAATTTTCGGTGTTTTAGTAGAGATTTTATACGAGAGACTTGCTTTGTTTACCAAATAAAGTAGATCTAATTGGATTCACATTGTAAACATTAAATAAAAGTTAAAAAGGTATTACTTTTATTTCACATATTAAGGTTTTAGTTATGATACTCCCAAAATCATTCCACATAAATCCGCAGATTTTAAACAAAATACTCCGCAGAAATAGCAACAAATGTCCGCAGATTTCGTCTGGCCCTAGTCATAATCCAGACTCAGCATTGCATATACTCGCGGTGTGTCTATGGCGAATGATCACATTGTGATACCGATGCGCAAACCGTATACTCTGCAGCCCTACAGCATAGAAACTTAGGACTCTAAAGGGTCTTCAGAACAATAATTTAACAATTAAATACAATTTAATACACCGTTTTAATACCCAAAGGATTATACTTTTGCGCATAGACGGACAGTAATAGTTGTGAAATTGAGACACGCATGTCGTCAGCTTGAATTTGTAAGCTTCATCTGCGTTCTGAATGATTTATTGAGATATTGAGCTTCAAAGTTTTTGCATTGCATAGCAAACAGTACGTGTGCAACATTTGTTTTTTAAATAAAAACTCTTAAAATGTCAACAACTTATAAAGAAACATTTTATAATGTAAATAAGTTGTCAATAAGAATGTCAATAATTCAATTTTGACTAAAATGTCAGATACAACCTTATAATTCTCAGGTGACAATGTGTGTTTAGTGCTAGCACAAGTTGCTGAGATGATCTAAATCAGTTTATTAGTCATCTCCTAGTGAAATCCCCTCAGTCAGAGGCTGAATGTGCTCATATGTTCTGTTGGTGTGTGTCCTCAGCTTCAGAAGAGCTGACGATCGCTGGCATGACCTTCACCACTTTCGATCTGGGTGGTCACGCTCAGGGTGAGTAAATGATCAAAGCAGATGATTTATTATATAGCAGATTTTACCATCACAGATATATCTGCATTCATAAATGTCCCAGATATAAACAGATGTGTGTAAATGGTGTCGTTCTGTACTGTTTAATCCCAGTTTAGCTGTAGTTACTCCATTGTTTACTAGTAGCTTCACAGGACACCTCAGTATATACATCGATAACCCATCAGTTAAGCTAGAGGAGATGTGTCAGACTGTGTTTTGTGAATGTGGACACCCCTGCTGGAGTGTTGTGTGATGTTGTGTTGTGAACAGCTCGACGGGTGTGGAAGAACTACCTCCCCGCCATCAACGGCATCGTCTTCCTGGTGGACTGCATTGATCACGGCAGACTGGCGGAGTCTAAAACAGAGCTCGACGTGAGTGCACACACACACACACGCACACACACACGCACACACACACGCACTCAGAGTAAAGTTGTTGTATATGAATTGAAGCTGAAGCGTGTAAATGTGTGATGGTCAGGCACTAATGACAGACGAGACCATCGGGAATGTGCCCATCCTGATCCTGGGAAATAAGATCGACAAACCCGAGGCCATCAGTGAGGAGAAGCTGCGGGAGATCTTCGGGCTGTACGGTCAGACGACAGGAAAGGTGAGTCCAGCAGCGTGCGCCAGGCTAACAGCCTCAAGGCTGGTTTATACTTCTGCGTGGAGCGATCGCTGTGACCCGCGGCGCCTGTCTTGCGTGTAGCCGTGTGGTTATACTACTGCGTGCTGTTTGTGTTGCTCTGCAGTAACTCTGCTGAAACACTAGCTGGCAGCTAGGGCTGTGCAATTAATCGCAATCGCAAAAGAATTGCAATTTAAGCACATGCAATTTCTAAATCGCAAAGGCTGCAATTTTATCTATTAATTTATTTACATTTTTATCACGTTCTTGTGTGCATGATTTTAATATGTTAACCAATCAGAGCTGACTCCGCGCACAACGAAGTTAAGCGGGAGATCCGAATTGGTGGTTTTTATTTACGTTAGTTTTTATTTATTGTTCTGACTGGAAATGAGGTTAGTGAACTGAACTGAACTGAACTCCAACATTAATAACTAAACTGACATTTTCAATTTACTATAACCTTCTATGTGAAGCTGCTTTGACACAATCTACATTGTAAAAGCGCTATACAAATAAAGTTGAATCTTTATTTTTCATGTTGAAATTTTTTCAAAAAGAAAAAACAGCTGCCAAAATCGCAAATAAAATCGCAATCGCAATATTCGTTCCAAAAATCGCAGTATGATTATTTTGTCCATGAATCACAGCCCTACTGGCAGCAGGTGTTTATGTTCCTCTGTGTCGAGTTTCAACACAGCTGGGTTATTTTTTCTGAATGCTACCGTAACCTTCAGGGGTCGAAGACGCGTATACGCAGTTTGAGGCGTCTTCTCCTGATAACGCTGAACT
Source organism: Danio albolineatus (assembly GCA_903798035.1). NCBI lineage: Eukaryota > Metazoa > Chordata > Actinopteri > Cypriniformes > Danionidae > Danio > Danio albolineatus. The sequence continues at coordinate 2,039 of CAIGQQ010037303.1, read as the reverse complement.
TAAACTACACTTTCAGGTTTGATCGTACAGAAATGATCAATACATCAATCGAATCCGTTAGGTGTCTAGTTTTTGTGTGTACACTCACAACAACACCAGAAGTGTGTACTTTTGTGAAAATAAACAGTGTAGGTATTCATTTGTGTCTCTCCATGAACTGTTTTTAGAAACGCGTCAGTAAAATACACTGAAACTCCACCAAAACGACACACAGACATGTGACGGATATCTATAGAAAGCCTGAAGTGTCTACTTTTAAATGCAGTGAGAAAACAAACATTCAGGGTTCATACGGTCAGGGAAAACCTAAAAAAGTCATATAGGTTATTTACTTCTTCTCTGTCCTTGGCCAATCACTCACATTATTAGTGTGGTGTAAGCATGATCTAAATCAGTTTTACATAGATATAAGTTTAAACTGAATAAATTGTTGCGTGTTTTACCATATGCTGTAATAAAGTTGAACATGCATTGTTTTTCTTTTCCCACGCATATGTAGACATTGCACGAAACATTAGGTCATAAAAATTTACTTGTGTCTGCGCCAATAGCCTAGTGGTTAGTGCGTCGACGCATAGCACGGTGCTCGCGGCGACCTGAGTTCGATTCCCGGCTTGAGGTCCTTTGCCGATCCTTCCCCTTTCTCTGCTCCCCACACTTTCCTGTCAATCTCCTCTGTCCTATCAATAAAGGTGAAAACCCCTAAAAATAATTATAAAAAATTAGCTTATAAGTCATGGAATTGTAGTAGTAAAATTGTGCGTGAACCCTAAACATTGTTTGATAAAGGGCATGTCAAAACATCTGAGCGGTCCCAAAATCACCTCAGACCCCTGAGGGTTTACATACAAGCGGCTCAAACTCGCTCATTCAGAGGCTGAACCGGCGCACGCACAACATTAATCATGAGGTAAACACAAAACATCTGGAGCTCCTTCACGGGTCTCCACACCTTAAACACTCGCTCCGCCCACACTCAGCACGGCCATCAGGCCGACCAATCACAGAGCTTGCGCTGCGCCTCGTTGTGATGTGAGAGGTCGGCGTCAGCCACAGCGAGGGCCATACGACCGCGAGTCGTAATCTTAATCTGTCTAGCTCTGTTCGTTCATGTTAATAAATAACAGATTATTTAGGAGAAATGTCTCTCGTTTAAGTTTGAGGATTCGGGTCACGTGCCTCATTTTCAGGTTTCTGAACTTCCCGTTAGGGGCGCATATATGGTGTGTATCCACGCACGTGCAGTGAAAGAATTTTGTGATTAAGACAGCGCTGAAGATGCCCTCATCAGTGCACTGACTAGTGAATAAGGGAGCTGATTGAGACTAATCCAGAGTCTCTCATTCACAGCCCGAAGAGCCGACAGTGAACTTTTCTAAATATTTCCTTTATATTTGTTTTTTGTCTAGAAAGTCTCTGTTGGGGCTGGAATATAAGCCTTTATTTAAATAATTTGTAAGGTCAGTGTTATTAGCTCTCTTAAAAATGGCTTATTTTTTGATTGTTGACCAATAGCTTGCCTAATTACCCTAGTGAAGCCTTTATCTCTAGTCTAGTCGTATGGCCCACAGCGAGGGCCATACGACCGCGAGTGCTGCGCCGGAGCATACACGTGTGCTTGATGCAGAAGTATAAAACAGCCCTCAGCAGTGCACCCTATAGGAGATTCTGTGTGCATGCACTGATTTCTTCACATTGTCGTGTGTGTGTGCAGGGTAATATTCCTCTGAAGGAGCTGAACACGAGGCCTCTGGAGGTGTTCATGTGCAGTGTGTTGAAGAGACAGGGCTACGGCGAGGGCTTCCGCTGGCTGTCTCAATACATCGACTAAACACACACACACACACACACGTCCAGCAGAGAGCGCTCCGCCATCCCACAGACTGTTAATCTTCAGTACACACACACACACACACACACACCGTTCTCCACCCAAACACACACAGCTCTTTCTGCTCCAACACTCTCTCTGTCATTCAGCCTTTCTGCTTTCTGTTCCTCATTCAGTGACTGTGTGTGTGTGTGTGTGTGTGTGTGTG
>CAIGQQ010037301.1:0-12897 GCA_903798035.1 Danio albolineatus | reverse complement strand
CACACACACACACACACACACACACACACACACACACACACACACACTGATGTGGTTAAAAGTCCTCAGAAATGTCTGATCATTTAGTTGTAATTAATTCTTCATCAGTTCGTAGCATGCCGCTTCTGTCCTTCACTCGCTCACTCAGGTCCTTCCAAACCAGTTATGCATCACCAAAGATTAAAACATGTATTTATTTTAAAAACCGCCCTGTTTTTCAGACATAATCAGTTTAATCTGCAGAGATGTTAAAGGAAATATCTGTAAATATTAAACCTTCATAAATGGCAGAACGTTTATTAAAAAAAGAAACATTTAAAACAGTTTTAGATTAGCATTTTATGTATTATTTATTGCTGTTGATGTATTATTATTATTATTATTATTATTATTATATTATTATTATTATTGTTATTATTATATTGGTATTATTATTAATGTTTATTATTATTATTATTATTATATTGGTATTATTATTAATATTATTATTATTATTATTATATTGGTATTCTGAGAAAAACACGTATGTTCAACTCATGCCTCCCGTCCGGCTCTCAAATGATCATTCTGAACAACAAACTGAACGTCATTTACAACTTATTACCTGTTATTCTCAGCCAGTGCAGCTTCTGTTCGTTCACGAGCACACGGTTCACAGCTGCGAGTGCATCATTACATGAGGATAGAAAGAACATTCTTGGGTGAATTATACCTTATAAATACAGTATGTGGGCGCCACGGTGGCGTAGTGAGTAGTACGTTCGCCTCACAGCAAGAAGGTCGCTGGTTCGAGCCTCGGCTGGGTCAGTGTGTGTTTCTGTGTGGAGTCTGCATGTTCTCTCCGTGTTGGTGTGGGTTTCCTCCGGGTGCTCCGGTTTCCCCCACAAGTCCAAAGACATGCGGTACAGGTGAATTGGGTAAGCTAAATTGTCCATAGTGTATGAGTGTGAATGAGAATGTATGGATGTTTCCCAGAGATGGGTTGCAGCTGGAAGGGCATCCGCTGCGTAAAACACACGCTGGATAAGTTGGCGGTTCATTCCGCTGTGGCGACCCCGGATTAATAAAGGGACTAAGCCGACAAGAAAATGAAAATGCAAATTCAGTATGTGACTCTTTCAGCACCGGTTGCAGGTGTTCGTGCTGCTGAGAAACACATGTAGAATAACGTGGAGAATAGAATAACGTCTCTCCAACATGAAAATATAATTGGCTGAAGCGCAGAGACGCTGGGTCACGATCGCGCCGGGGTCGAATCGAGGCCGCGCTCTTTGTTTGAATAATCGTGCAGCTCTAGTATGTGTGTTTAGTGTTTGTAAGTGTGGAGTGTGTTTAAATGTAAGTGTAGTGTAGTGTGTGTGTGTGTGTGTGTGAGTGAGTGTGTGAGTGTAGTGTAGTGTATTTAAATGTAGTATTGTGTGTGTTATTCAGCAGGTCAGCCTCAGTTGTTCAGCTCAGGCTGGGTCAGGGCTCTGTCATGCTGACGTGTAGCACACACACACACACACACACACACGTGTCCTTCACCTTTACTGCTGCTGTTCTTTACTCCTGACAGCTTACACAACAACACACACACACACACACTCTCTCTCCTCCTCACACATTTATTCATTCATCTCTGTGTGTGTGTGTGTGTGTGTGTGTGTGTGTGTGTGTGTGTGTGTGTGTGTGTGTGTGTGTGTGTGTGTGTGTGTGTGTGTGTGTGTGTGTGTGTGTGTGTGTGTGTGTGTGTGTTTGAGATCTCCAACACAGGGAGCATCAGTTCTCACTCTAAGCTGGTTTTGCTAAGTCTTCAGCAGATTCTCTCACACACACACACACACACACACACACACACACACTTCAGCGGAGTATTCTCCCTCAGTATTTCTCTGCTGTCAGATGGCCTTTACACGTATCAAAGGTTTATATCCTGATAACAGCAGAGGTTTATCAGACTCTCCGTATGCGTCGACAGTACGAGACACAGCTGGTGATGGGTGTAGTCCTTTTCATTTCTTTTTAAAAGTTTAAAAGCATTTTAAACAGAACACCAAAGATTAAACTGATTATTTATGGACAGAGTATATATACTGTACACACACAGTTAAAGTTCTGTTATTTTCACTTGAAGTGTGTTGTTGGACATTATTGAGAATATGGAGCTGATGCTTGACTAAATAAATCACATTATCACTCAGAATGAGCACAACTATATATATTTATTAATTTATGCAACACTCTTTACCTTTTCTAAAACAGTTGTTTGCAATTTTGTGCAAAGCAACATGAGCGTGCGTCCTTGTGGAGTAACAAAACAGCACCTTGATTTACCTACAACCAGGGCCGGCCCTGTACATTTGGGGCCCTAAGCACAAAATATGACAAACTGCTGATTTATGGCTATTTTTAAGAGCGATCAGATCTTTGAGATGTTCATCTGGAGTGTTTATGGTGTCTCCAGCGTGCCAGCAGCTGATGTGGCACATCATTGCACATTAATATCTGATTCTAAGTGCAGCTTTATCAGGTCGTTTGGTTGTTCGTGTTTACGTCACGTCTGTAATGATACAGTGCACATAAATCTGTGTAATCTGTCGAATCCGGTGTGTTTATGTAGCATCATTTCTGAAAAACAGATCATATTTTTAAGTTATTCACTCTATTTCAGATCCAGATCTAGCCTGTGATAAAAGCAGATACAAAACAGTCTCATGCTCATTTTATTAGTATTTTTCTGGTTTCTAAAGCTCTAATATATGGAATCGGGCAATTTTCTAGTTTAAAGAGTCATGATCAGTGTGGTACTAGATGAGTGTGTTGAGTTGTATTAAATGAGTCTAAAGTTTCATTAATATATTTAAATGTCAATTCTTCTGAATCTGTCATACGGCACTCGAGTGAATAAGTTATTATACTGTAAGTTAAAATGTGGTCAGCCATCAAAAGTGGCGATGAGCTCTAAAAATGAATGTAAAGAGTCTTAAAATACGTTCAATTTGACTGTCTGATTGCTGTATATGCTCTGTTATTAGTTAATGTTTGTTGATACAGTAACTGATATTGAGAGCTTATTGTTTATTGTGATTTAATCATAAATGCATGTTCAGAATCGCCTTTCTAAATCTCGGCATATCTTCTGTTTGTTTCCAGAATTCCACGGCCTGGATATGTCCTTCATATTTGACTGGATTTATAGTGGTTTCAGTAGTGTTTTACAGTTCTTAGGTAAGTCCATCAGCCTGTTTCTGAGAGACTGAAATGTACTTTAATATCATTATCCATTCCCACGGGATGAAATCATTAATTCACAAGGGGCTATATGCACAGTGTTATTCAGCCAGTGAACTTCCAATGAAAGCTTCATGTGACTGTTTTCAATTTCATACGTTTCCTTTTACAGCATCAGTGTTGTAATGTAATTACAATACATTCAGTTAAACAGACTTCAGCATTCGTTTTAGACGAAAGGCGCCGTCATTAGCAGCAGGCGAGCACTGAAACTCCAATGACAGTACTGGGATAAAATTAATTTACACATTGTAAAGACATGGTGCAGAAAAATATAATTTAATGCAGTAATATAAATATAATTTATATTATAAATTATTACAATTTAATAATTTAATGCAGTGCTTCTTGTTTGGTCTTATCAACACTTCGTATCTCAGAAATCAGATCTTGAACGTGGCAATTTTGTATGGGATGAACTGAAATGAAGCGACTGAAATTAAGAGTCTGTGTGCATATACCCCATTCACAACCCATTTACATTTATTTTGGGAACTTTTCCTGAATAAAAAACCGAGGAACTGTTATTTTATTATTTTTTCTGCTGCTTAATAGCCAATTTTTCACAATATTTTACAATACAACCGTAAATAATTGTCGTTATTAATTTATTTTATTATTTTTTATATATTAATAATAATTTAGTTCATATAGTGTCTTTAAAACTTAATTCTCAAAGCTCTTTACACTAAAAGAGACACAAATAAAACTATATTGTGTAACAGTAAAAGTGAGACCAGTCCAAACATTGCTAAAACACACTAAAAGCGCATTTGCTGTCAAAGATTTGACAGTAATACTTCCATATTTAAATTAAAGGTACATGTTATTTTTTAATTTAAGGTTTCCCTTCCCTAAAAGCACATGGAATAAGTGTGTGCACGGTTTAATTGTTAATTATTAATAAGTCTCATTTATAAACGTGGTGTATAATGCACAAAACAAGCAGAGACTTGCGTACGACACTTCTCACGCAAGTTTGTTTTTGGGAGAATGTGCACAGCTGTCAGTAAACATATTTCACTTAAATATTAACTTAATTGAACCAGATCATATGAGCCATAATCATTAATAAAGTACATTTATCCTCCAAACATTGACTTTTAGGAAGTTTTCTATGCGACGGGTTATACATCAGACCCCTGGAGCCTCATTTATATGACTGTTTACATTCATTCATTCATTTTCTTTACGGCTTAGTCCCTTGATTAATCCGGGGTTGCCACAGGGGAATGAACCGCCAACTTATCCAGCATATGTTTTACACAGCTGCAACCCATCTCTGGGAAAACTTTTTACATTTTATAATTTTATTTAACTTTCTATTACATGTAAGAAGCATCCTAAAAGTGAACATATTGCTGAAAATGCCATACACAAACAACCATTACAGAGTTATGAAACCTTCAGGGTCTATTGTGTGTGTGCGTGTGTGCAATGGTAATAAACGAGGCTCCAGAATCAGCGTTCAGCAGTTTCTGATCATCTCCCCATTACAGCAGTGGGAAACACTAAGGTGATGTTGTTAAATGTTCCGTGCACTTACTATAGTTGTTATAATGAATAATGCTTAATTACATGTAACTAACCCTAACCATGTAGTAAGGGCATGTAATTAATTAGTATTTCTTAATAGTTAATCTGTAACCGTGTCACCTTTTAAAGTAAAGTGTAACTAAACAGTGCTAGTAATTAGCCAGTGTTAGTATTTTGGGGGATTATTCATATTTCTTTATGTATTTTGCAGTTTTAGCATTGCTGAGACACACACGTTCTGCTTTGGCTTTGATTGAACTACGTTATAAACACTATATTATATATTTAACACTATATTATTGTTTTATTTATTGACTCTCCTGTGAAATTAATTATTTGTCAGACATTTTATTTTGACAATGAAAAGATTAACATATTTTTAACATAATAGTGTTAATAACTCATATCTAATAACGGATGTCTTTTATCTTCGCCATGATGACAGCACATAATATTAGACTAGATATTCTAGTATTCAGCTTACAGTGACGTGTAAAGGCTTCACTAGGGTAATTAGGGTAAAGTTAGGGTAATTAGGTGAGTCATTGTATAACAGTGGTTTGTTCTGGAGACAATCCAACACTAATATTGCTGAAGGGGGCTAATAATATTGACCACAGCTGTTTTTACTTTTTAAATATATTTTCTGAATACTAAACTAAGAGTAATCAGAGTTTCTCCAGACGAAAGATCTTATAGGAGATACTGTGAAAGCATCACCTAAATGTAACGTCAAACATTTGCCAGAGGGTTGAGTTATTCTGTCTTGAGCTGTACATCATGAGAGCAGAATGCTGCTGCGGTGGCGGTGGAGAATGAATATGACGCACTGCAGCTCCTCAGCTCAGTATCAGCCGCTCTCACCAGCCTGGTTTTTCCAGTTCTCCCAGTCCAGACTGATACTGACAGATCAGCTCAGGCTGTTAAATCATGTTACTCCAGTGTACTGTCGACTCATTCTGCTGTATCTCACATTCCCTCTGCGCTTGATCACAGTCCAGATCACTCGCAGATTTCTGATGCTCTCAGTGATCCTGCAGACGACACTGATGGACAGACTGAACAGCCAATCACAGCGGCTCATTATGAGTGATGGGGGCGGGGCTCTGTTCAGCTTTATCGCATATGATTCAATACAGCATTTGGTAACACTTTAAAATATTTAGTTATTAATGTATTAGCTGATGTTAATTAATGTATGTACTAACATGAACAAACAAATAATAATACATTTATTACAGTGTTTATTCATCTTTGTTAATGTTAAGTTCCTTAACTCAGAGTGCTTTAACTAATGTAAACAAGCACATCTTTGGATGTTAATAAAGCATTAATAAATGTTGAACTATGAGTAATAAATGCTTTACTAGATTATTCATACGTAATGTTAGTAAATACTTGAACTGACATTACCTAATGGACCATTATTCTAAAGTGTAGCCCAATATTTATTTATAAAGCACGTTTACAACAGCCGAAGTTGAGCAATATGAAGTGTTCCAGAGTATGGGACCAGAGATTGCAAATACTCGATCAGCTCATGTTTTTAAAGCGTATGAGTAAACTGAGATATTGAGGAGCAGGATTATTGACGGCTCTGTATTAGGGCTGTGCAATATGGACGAAATAATCATATTGCGATTTTTGGAATGAATATTGCGATTGCGATTTTATTTGCGATTTTGGCAACTATGTAATAAACAAAACGGTAGTAAAATTGTCTTTAAAACAGACAACATAAACTAACTGAAGATGAAGTAACCTCAGCTCTAGTTAAACACATACTGTACACAGCAGCACTCACTGCTGGATCAACAACACTGTAATAAACTGTGTTAAAAACAGACAACATGGACAAATGTTTGTCGTTGGCGGAGCGGGCTCTGATTGGTTAACATTAATATCATGCACAAGAACGTGAACAAAAATCAAAATAAATTAATAGCTAAAATTGCAGCCTTTGCGATTTAGAAATTGCATGTGCTTGAATCGCGAATTTAATTTTTTTTTAAACATTTTTTATTTATTTATTTTATTTTTTGCGATTAATTGCACAGCCCTACTCTGTATACAAATAAACAATAATCATACATTCAGAACACAGAGGCTGCGTCTCAATCTGCACCCTAGCTCCCTGATCATCCATCAGTAAGTCGTGCGCACTAACTTGTGCACCAGTAAGGGCACTGATGAGCTCTGTTCACTACTCTGAGTGTGACATGAGAGCGTCCTCATTATACATCATCAACACTGGAGTTTATAAATGACAGCAGAACTAATCGTTGTCGTATATTAGTTTTAATGCGTTTTAAAGCACACTACAGCTCAATGTTGCTGGTTTATGAAACAATCACATTTCAATCAGTAAACTATTATAAATGTCAGCTAGATTGATCCTAATCTGTCTGGCTCTGTTCGTTCATGTTAATAAATAACAGATTATTTAGGAGAAATGTCTCTCGTTTAAGTTTGAGGATTCGGGTCACGTGATTAATTTTCAGGTTTCTGAACTTCCCGTTAGGGGCGCATATATGGTGTGTATCGACGCACGTGCAGTGAAAGAATTTTGTGATTAAGACAGCGCTGGAAATGCCCTCATCAGTGCACTGACTAGTGAATAAGGGAGCTGATTGAGACAAATCCAGAGTCTGTCATTCACAGCCCGAAGAGCCGACAGTGAACTTTTCTAAATATTTCCTTTATATTTGTTTTTTGTCTAGAAAGTCTCTGTTGGGGCTGGAATATAAGCCTTTATTTAAATAATTTGTAAGTTCAGTGTTATTAGCTCTCTTAAAAATGATTTATTTTTTTGACTAATAGCTTGCCTAATTACCCTAGTGAAGCCTGTAAATGTGACTGTAAGCTGAATACTAGTGTCTTGAGAAATCTTTAGTCTAATATGATGTGCTGTCATCACGGTAAACACAAAAGAAATGAGTTCTAGGACATGAGATCCTGTTAAAAATGTGTTGGGGAAAATCATCTCTCATAAACAGCCTTTGGGAAATAGTTTATGATAATTACTATTTCACTAGAGCTGAAGATCTCTCGTTGCTTCACACCGAATCTAATGTTCGGTTCAGCGTTTAGTTTTTATTCTGGTCTCAGTGTGGTTTCATGCGTGTGCTCTTGGCTGAATGAACTCTCTGTCTCAGGGCTGTATAAGAAGTCTGGAAAATTAGTATTTCTTGGCCTGGACAATGCTGGCAAGACGACGCTTCTCCATATGCTCAAAGATGACAGACTGGGTCAACATGTGCCAACCCTACACCCTAGTAAGTGTGCATTCACCATCCATGGACTGAAGCTTGTTAGAATGGAAACTACAACTCCCAGAACACAGTAATGAAATAATGAGATGTAAAACAATACTGCATAGTCTTCATTTTATAAACAATTCAATCAATTTAATTGTTATTAACTTTTCAAAGTTATAAACGGTACGGTTTCTTATGCCTGAATGCTTTTAACACCCTCAGGCAGTCACAGGCCTCAAGACACACTTGCAGAATGATTTCCGTAGATTTTTAGCCCATCAATGATTCTGTTTATTTACTTGTGTAAATGTGTGTAAATCTGTGTAAATTTATATTTAATCAGTTTTCAAATAAATTTCAGTAATAATATTTACTAATAGGAAAATATTCATGTGATTTATTTACAGTACAGTTTGTAAAGGAAAATTTTCGGTGTTTTAGTAGAGATTTTATACGAGAGACTTGCTTTGTTTACCAAATAAAGTAGATCTAATTGGATTCACATTGTAAACATTAAATAAAAGTTAAAAAGGTATTACTTTTATTTCACATATTAAGGTTTTAGTTATGATACTCCCAAAATCATTCCACATAAATCCGCAGATTTTAAACAAAATACTCCGCAGAAATAGCAACAAATGTCCGCAGATTTCGTCTGGCCCTAGTCATAATCCAGACTCAGCATTGCATATACTCGCGGTGTGTCTATGGCGAATGATCACATTGTGATACCGATGCGCAAACCGTATACTCTGCAGCCCTACAGCATAGAAACTTAGGACTCTAAAGGGTCTTCAGAACAATAATTTAACAATTAAATACAATTTAATACACCGTTTTAATACCCAAAGGATTATACTTTTGCGCATAGACGGACAGTAATAGTTGTGAAATTGAGACACGCATGTCGTCAGCTTGAATTTGTAAGCTTCATCTGCGTTCTGAATGATTTATTGAGATATTGAGCTTCAAAGTTTTTGCATTGCATAGCAAACAGTACGTGTGCAACATTTGTTTTTTAAATAAAAACTCTTAAAATGTCAACAACTTATAAAGAAACATTTTATAATGTAAATAAGTTGTCAATAAGAATGTCAATAATTCAATTTTGACTAAAATGTCAGATACAACCTTATAATTCTCAGGTGACAATGTGTGTTTAGTGCTAGCACAAGTTGCTGAGATGATCTAAATCAGTTTATTAGTCATCTCCTAGTGAAATCCCCTCAGTCAGAGGCTGAATGTGCTCATATGTTCTGTTGGTGTGTGTCCTCAGCTTCAGAAGAGCTGACGATCGCTGGCATGACCTTCACCACTTTCGATCTGGGTGGTCACGCTCAGGGTGAGTAAATGATCAAAGCAGATGATTTATTATATAGCAGATTTTACCATCACAGATATATCTGCATTCATAAATGTCCCAGATATAAACAGATGTGTGTAAATGGTGTCGTTCTGTACTGTTTAATCCCAGTTTAGCTGTAGTTACTCCATTGTTTACTAGTAGCTTCACAGGACACCTCAGTATATACATCGATAACCCATCAGTTAAGCTAGAGGAGATGTGTCAGACTGTGTTTTGTGAATGTGGACACCCCTGCTGGAGTGTTGTGTGATGTTGTGTTGTGAACAGCTCGACGGGTGTGGAAGAACTACCTCCCCGCCATCAACGGCATCGTCTTCCTGGTGGACTGCATTGATCACGGCAGACTGGCGGAGTCTAAAACAGAGCTCGACGTGAGTGCACACACACACACACGCACACACACACGCACACACACACGCACTCAGAGTAAAGTTGTTGTATATGAATTGAAGCTGAAGCGTGTAAATGTGTGATGGTCAGGCACTAATGACAGACGAGACCATCGGGAATGTGCCCATCCTGATCCTGGGAAATAAGATCGACAAACCCGAGGCCATCAGTGAGGAGAAGCTGCGGGAGATCTTCGGGCTGTACGGTCAGACGACAGGAAAGGTGAGTCCAGCAGCGTGCGCCAGGCTAACAGCCTCAAGGCTGGTTTATACTTCTGCGTGGAGCGATCGCTGTGACCCGCGGCGCCTGTCTTGCGTGTAGCCGTGTGGTTATACTACTGCGTGCTGTTTGTGTTGCTCTGCAGTAACTCTGCTGAAACACTAGCTGGCAGCTAGGGCTGTGCAATTAATCGCAATCGCAAAAGAATTGCAATTTAAGCACATGCAATTTCTAAATCGCAAAGGCTGCAATTTTATCTATTAATTTATTTACATTTTTATCACGTTCTTGTGTGCATGATTTTAATATGTTAACCAATCAGAGCTGACTCCGCGCACAACGAAGTTAAGCGGGAGATCCGAATTGGTGGTTTTTATTTACGTTAGTTTTTATTTATTGTTCTGACTGGAAATGAGGTTAGTGAACTGAACTGAACTGAACTCCAACATTAATAACTAAACTGACATTTTCAATTTACTATAACCTTCTATGTGAAGCTGCTTTGACACAATCTACATTGTAAAAGCGCTATACAAATAAAGTTGAATCTTTATTTTTCATGTTGAAATTTTTTCAAAAAGAAAAAACAGCTGCCAAAATCGCAAATAAAATCGCAATCGCAATATTCGTTCCAAAAATCGCAGTATGATTATTTTGTCCATGAATCACAGCCCTACTGGCAGCAGGTGTTTATGTTCCTCTGTGTCGAGTTTCAACACAGCTGGGTTATTTTTTCTGAATGCTACCGTAACCTTCAGGGGTCGAAGACGCGTATACGCAGTTTGAGGCGTCTTCTCCTGATAACGCTGAACTTAAACTACACTTTCAGGTTTGATCGTACAGAAATGATCAATACATCAATCGAATCCGTTAGGTGTCTAGTTTTTGTGTGTACACTCACAACAACACCAGAAGTGTGTACTTTTGTGAAAATAAACAGTGTAGGTATTCATTTGTGTCTCTCCATGAACTGTTTTTAGAAACGCGTCAGTAAAATACACTGAAACTCCACCAAAACGACACACAGACATGTGACGGATATCTATAGAAAGCCTGAAGTGTCTACTTTTAAATGCAGTGAGAAAACAAACATTCAGGGTTCATACGGTCAGGGAAAACCTAAAAAAGTCATATAGGTTATTTACTTCTTCTCTGTCCTTGGCCAATCACTCACATTATTAGTGTGGTGTAAGCATGATCTAAATCAGTTTTACATAGATATAAGTTTAAACTGAATAAATTGTTGCGTGTTTTACCATATGCTGTAATAAAGTTGAACATGCATTGTTTTTCTTTTCCCACGCATATGTAGACATTGCACGAAACATTAGGTCATAAAAATTTACTTGTGTCTGCGCCAATAGCCTAGTGGTTAGTGCGTCGACGCATAGCACGGTGCTCGCGGCGACCTGAGTTCGATTCCCGGCTTGAGGTCCTTTGCCGATCCTTCCCCTTTCTCTGCTCCCCACACTTTCCTGTCAATCTCCTCTGTCCTATCAATAAAGGTGAAAACCCCTAAAAATAATTATAAAAAATTAGCTTATAAGTCATGGAATTGTAGTAGTAAAATTGTGCGTGAACCCTAAACATTGTTTGATAAAGGGCATGTCAAAACATCTGAGCGGTCCCAAAATCACCTCAGACCCCTGAGGGTTTACATACAAGCGGCTCAAACTCGCTCATTCAGAGGCTGAACCGGCGCACGCACAACATTAATCATGAGGTAAACACAAAACATCTGGAGCTCCTTCACGGGTCTCCACACCTTAAACACTCGCTCCGCCCACACTCAGCACGGCCATCAGGCCGACCAATCACAGAGCTTGCGCTGCGCCTCGTTGTGATGTGAGAGGTCGGCGTCAGCCACAGCGAGGGCCATACGACCGCGAGTCGTAATCTTAATCTGTCTAGCTCTGTTCGTTCATGTTAATAAATAACAGATTATTTAGGAGAAATGTCTCTCGTTTAAGTTTGAGGATTCGGGTCACGTGCCTCATTTTCAGGTTTCTGAACTTCCCGTTAGGGGCGCATATATGGTGTGTATCCACGCACGTGCAGTGAAAGAATTTTGTGATTAAGACAGCGCTGAAGATGCCCTCATCAGTGCACTGACTAGTGAATAAGGGAGCTGATTGAGACTAATCCAGAGTCTCTCATTCACAGCCCGAAGAGCCGACAGTGAACTTTTCTAAATATTTCCTTTATATTTGTTTTTTGTCTAGAAAGTCTCTGTTGGGGCTGGAATATAAGCCTTTATTTAAATAATTTGTAAGGTCAGTGTTATTAGCTCTCTTAAAAATGGCTTATTTTTTGATTGTTGACCAATAGCTTGCCTAATTACCCTAGTGAAGCCTTTATCTCTAGTCTAGTCGTATGGCCCACAGCGAGGGCCATACGACCGCGAGTGCTGCGCCGGAGCATACACGTGTGCTTGATGCAGAAGTATAAAACAGCCCTCAGCAGTGCACCCTATAGGAGATTCTGTGTGCATGCACTGATTTCTTCACATTGTCGTGTGTGTGTGCAGGGTAATATTCCTCTGAAGGAGCTGAACACGAGGCCTCTGGAGGTGTTCATGTGCAGTGTGTTGAAGAGACAGGGCTACGGCGAGGGCTTCCGCTGGCTGTCTCAATACATCGACTAAACACACACACACACACACACACACGTCCAGCAGAGAGCGCTCCGCCATCCCACAGACTGTTAATCTTCAGTACACACACACACACACACACACACCGTTCTCCACCCAAACACACACAGCTCTTTCTGCTCCAACACTCTCTCTGTCATTCAGCCTTTCTGCTTTCTGTTCCTCATTCAGTGACTGTGTGTGTGTGTGTGTGTGTGTGTGTG
>CAIGQQ010037292.1:0-11159 GCA_903798035.1 Danio albolineatus | reverse complement strand
TATTTATTTAAAATGAGCTGAACCAACACAATTCTTGAGTTTTTTTTTAACACAACTTAATTGTTTTATGTTCAATCAACTTCAATTTGCGAAAACTATTAAGTTATCTTAATAGATTTGTGCTGAGACAACATAAAGGAATTGTGTGGAACCCAAAATTTTTTACAGTGTGTTTATTTACTTTCCATCTCTTTGAAACGTTGCAGTAAAATGTTGTAACTGTGGTCTACTTCTGTCGCTAAACAATAGCTCCCAGTAAACATTCTGTGTCCTTTAAAGCAGTGTTTCTCAACCATGTTCCTGAAGAACCACCAACACTGCATGTTTAGGATTTCTACTTTGTCACACACATTACAGGTCTTTCAGTCTCTGCTAATGAGCTGATGATATAAATTAGGTGTGTTTGGTCAGCCTGATCTCATGAGAAAACGTAAGCATTTTACGTTTTGCCAGTTTAGTGGCTATATTCTGTCCTGGAAATGGTGTTCTGAACCAAAGCTTTGACAGATAGCCAACGGAAATAAAGCACCCTAACACTTTCTTCTTGCGTATGTGATGCACTTTTACTTGATTCACTTGTAAAACTAAAAAGGAAAAATACAAAAGGTAGAAATTACAAAATGATTACAAAATATCGCAAATAATATACATCTTTCACATTTGTGAACATAAACTGACGTATTTAGACTGATGTCAAACAGCTAAATAAACAATCCAGGCACATTAATGACGTGCATCTACTGTATATGAAAGCGATTACACAGCTCGTTAGCAGATTATGAGAGATTTCAGAACAGAACATCAAGCTTTAAACATGTCAATACTGAACCTCCTAAATCAATCTAACCCAAAGAAAGTATTGCAGACGTTTTCAAAATGAAATTAGTAACTTACAGTCGTCTCTATCACAAGGGCTGAAAGCAAACAACAACGCGTCTCTGCATGACAATCAAAGTCTCTTCTTCTATGACTATTTAACATCCGGTTGTTCTAAAGAATGGCACAATGAATTAGAGAATGAAACCTGAATGGCGCAATTTTTCACCACTAGATGTCGCAATTAAACCCCTTAAATAAATCAAAGCACAGCTTACAAAGCGAAACAACACCAAGCAGCACAGGCTAATTCGTTCGAATTTGTACGAGTTCAGTTGTACGAAAATGTATGATTTTAAAAAGGAGGCGTGGCACCCAACCCCACCCCTAAACCCAACCATCATTGGGTGATGAGCAAATCGAACTAAATTGTATGAATTAGATCGTATGAATTCATACGAATTAGCCACTGAATCAAAAGTTACGAATTTCCATGAGATAGCGTTGGTTTGGTTAAGGAACAGGAAATATATGCAGTGTTGGTGGTCCTCCAGGAACGTGGTTGAGAAACACTGCTTTAAAGAGATGCAATATGAATCAGGTACAAGACTGACATTAATCTGTAATAAAGCTGTCAAAATGGACAGCATCCAAAACATCTTCTTCACAATGTCGTCCACCATGTAAACTAAATTGGTCACATGGCTAAAATGCCACAGTACATCGTTTTCAAAAGCTGTCATCAAAACGTCATTTCAAATGTATCCATTTTGGACAGCATTTTCAAAAAGATATAATAAATATTTAAATATAATGTCGGACTGACATTTTGGAGACTTTCTGACCTGAACACAGGCGGCGCGATGGCCTATACTAAATTAAAAGCAGCAACACTTCACTCTAAAAAAATCGTGGATTTTAAAGTGTAGAGCAATTTGGGTTAAGAAATGACAGTTAGGGTAAAGCAGTGGCACGAGTGGCAGTGTTTATCATTTCTTGGCATTTCTGTGTGGAGTTTGCAGGTTCTCCCCTGTGGTTTCCCCCACAGTCCAAACTTATGCTCTATAGGTGAACTGAATAAAATATATTTAGTGTGTCTGGGTGTTTCCCAGTGCTGGGTTGAGGCTGGAAGGGCATCCGCTGTGTAAAACAAATGCTGGAATAGTTGGAAGTTCATTCCGCTGTGGTGACCTCTGAAATAGAGACTAAGGCAAATGAATGACATGAGCACAAAACTAACTTCTGTAGTTCTCCAACTGTGATTCTTGGAGATTTTAGTCAAACAGTGAAACACATAAACACACACCCTATTCCAGATGGATTCATTACACTTCAGTTGACTGGATTTTTGTAATATCATTTTATAAGTGTTTTTGACATCTTCTTACCGCCACTTCCAATGTTGTAAAGCTCATCAGCGTTTTGTCTCAAATAGCAGCTCTTTTCTTTGGCTTTTACACATTGAGATGAATGACTGAGTGAGTTTGGCCTTTGTTTGAGTCTTGTAAGTGAAATGGGAGGTCATGGTTGAACAAATTCCCTTTTCTAGGCACTCAAGTGTACTGAAATAAATGTAAAATAGCAAAGAAAATACCCTTACAATAGGTTTTGCTCAAATGAAAACACGGTAAAAATGGGATTAGCTATTTTTAAAAAGGTGAGCGTTTATTGCCTTAAAAGCAACGGCTTGACTTTACTTTAAAATAAAAGTGAACCCATTACAGTTTGGAACTGTTAAGTAGACTTAACTTAAGTTACTATATTAAGCTAAGTTGACTTTAGTAAGTTGATTTTATGTAATTCTAATTATGCACATACTGTAGTTCTTCAACTTAATATTTTTAAGGCATCATGTTTGATTTAAAGCAACAGGTTGACTTTACTTACAATAGAAAAGTAAACCCATTGTAACTTGGAACCGTTAAGTAGACATAATATAATAAGTTACCATATTAATTTGACTAATTTACTTTTGTTAAGTTGACTTAATTATAATTGCGCCCATTCTGTGGTTCTTTTACTTAATAATTTTAAGGTATTATGTTTGATCTTAAAGTAACAAGTTGACTTTGCTGAAAATGTAAAAGTAAACTCATTGTAACTTGGAACTGTCAAGTACACAGTAAAATCAACAGTTTAAAAAATGCAGTCATCAACTCCAAAAATGTTGAATTGACAATATACAGTGTTAACGACGGCACGTTGACAGTGTGGTTGCAAGGTGCAATATCGTGTGATTTTCCTTTAACACTAAAAGTGCAAAAGATCGCGATATGTTAGACATACACCACAGAACAGTGTAAAAATTTTTGTTACACTGATAGGAGTACTTTCTTGATGACACTTGTAGAGTAATAACAACACTAGTGGGTGTTAAATACCCCTAAGTGTAAAACTTTGATAACTATATTAGGTGTAACATTCTATACGGTCAATGTATTTATTCAGCACTTTATAGTGCCAATATTACACTGCAAATTTAACACTACACACGGTGTACTTTAACCACTTGATAGATTGGGACTATATATGATCTTCAGTAGTGTTAAAATCAACACTTTAAGTGTTAAATTGACACTACTTATTTTACTGTGTAGACTTAACTTAATATATTAAGTTACCATAGTCAGTTGACTAAGTTAACTTTTGTTAAGTTGACTTAATCTTATTACAAGTAAGCACATACTAAAGTTTTTCTATTAATTACTTAATAATTATAAGACATCATGTTTGAATTAAAAGCAACAAGTTGACTTTACTTAAAATATAAAAGTAAAAACACTGCAACTTGGAACTGTTAAGTAGATTTAACTTAATATATTGAGTAAGTTGACTAAGTTGACTTTTGTTAAGTAATTATTATTACGAACGTAGTGTAGGGTTTTTTTTTCTTGATAATTTTAAGGCATCATGTTTGTTTTAAAAAAAGCAACAAGTTGACATTATTTCAAATATTAAACCCATTATAACGTGAAACTTTTAAATTGAACTAACTTAATTTATTAGGTTGACTTTTATGTTGACTTTTCTTAATTATAATACAGCACATAATTAATTTACTTAATAATTTTGAAGCAACATGTTTGATTTAAAAGCAACTGGTCGACTCAAGTCAAAGCAACAAGTTTACTCAAAAATATAAGTAAACACAATTTTAAGTTGACTTATTTTAAGTTAGGTTGACTAAGCTAAATTTTGTTAAGTTGACTTTGAATTATCCACATAGTTCACCTACTACATAATCGTAAGGCAGCATGTTTGAAAAACAAACAGGTTTATTCTTGTAAAAAAAAAGTCAATTAATCTCGTTTTACAGTGTATAATTGAAGCCCAATATATATTCATTCATTCATTTTCTTTTCGGCTTAATCCCTTTATTAATCCAGGGTCACCACAGCGGAATGAACCGCCAACTTATCCAGCATTTGTTTTACGCAGCGGATGTCCTTCCAGCCACAACCCGTCTCTGGGAAACATCCATACATTCTCATTCACACATACTGTATACACTCAGACAATTTAGCTTACCCAATTCACCTGTACCGCATGTGTTTGGACTGTGGGGGAAACCGGAGCACCCAGAGGAAACCCACGCGAACACGGGGAGAACATGCAAACTCCACACAGAAATGCCAACTAACCCAGTCGAGGCTCGAACCAGCGACCTTCTTGCTGTAAGGCGACAGGACTACCTACTGCGCCACCGTGTCACCTACCCAATATATATATATATATATATATATATATATATATATATATAAATATTTAGCTTTTTGTGTTGTTTTAATTAGTTTTCTTGTGTTTTAATTGTCTTGTTTTGTTGTTGTTGTTAATATTTTAAACAAAAGATCAAAAGGTTAAATTAAAAGTTGTTTTAATTATTTTTTAATAGCACATTTTTTTCACCACATTTTTTGCTTATATTTACTAAGGCTGTATATGTTAGTGGAAGGCACTGTGCGGAGTTCAACAGAACAATTAAACCCACAGTAGTCGTAATCCTAATAAAAAAAATAATTCATATTACGTGTCCGACTGCTGTAGAGGTTAGTAATTCCCACTAGAGGGAGTCCTGTGTGTCTCCAGTATGGTAATTCATGTCGTACTAGGCTACTTCTAGATAGGTCAACTTATTTCCTTGTTTTTATTGCATACTCAAATCTGCACGATGCTCTACTTTGGGTCTGTGAGGATTTTTACAGTGCATTCGAGGAGCTTTTTAGGACAGGAATAGCCATTCGGGAGATTGATAGAAGACATCTGACATGTACAGGAGCCAGGATGTAAATTACATCAAGTACGTTTTTATT
Organism: Danio albolineatus; assembly: GCA_903798035.1. Classification (NCBI taxonomy): domain Eukaryota; kingdom Metazoa; phylum Chordata; class Actinopteri; order Cypriniformes; family Danionidae; genus Danio; species Danio albolineatus. Next base: position 6,033 of record CAIGQQ010037292.1, on the reverse strand, counting down.
TATTTATTTTTTGGCAGAGATTGACATTCTATTTACCCTGACAGCCATGTAACTGAGATTCCTGGTGACTTTTCCAGTTTTTTTATTTTTTTAAATTCACGATGTAGTCAATTCTCATTCAGGACCTTTGGGTATTTTGTTTTTAATGAGAAATATTAACAATTGAAATAGGCATTCAGTTTTTTTCAGCATTTTATCTACACTGTAAAAAAATCCTGGGTTCTCAATTTGTGTTGGGACAGCATGAAGGAATTCAGTTAACTTATTAGTACAAATTTAAGTGGATTGAACATAAAACAATTAAGTTGTTCCAAAAAAACAAACATTAAAATTGTGTTGTTTCAGCTAATTTTATACAAGTACTGTAGATTGAATAAACAGTGAATGTCATTTTTTGAATGTATGATACTTCCAAATCATAATACCAACTAGTATTTATTTTTAATTGATTCATTACATGGTATCTGCAGGGTCTTAAAAAGTCTTAAATTTCAAAAACAAAATTTTAGGCCTAAAAATCACTGAAATGTTGTGTTGTAGGTCTTTTACACCATTTTAAACAGGTCTTAATTTTCCTAGTCCATGTAAAACACTCAACCGACCCTTAACATTCCATCTCAGTAAAATTTTTACCAAAAGTTAATTTATTAACTCTATTTACCAAGTTGGTTTAATAATCTTCCTTACAATAACAATTGTTTTTAATTTTTTTAACATTTTGACTAGTTAATTAGACAAAATTCTTAACAATTAGCCTAATTTAATTCATAATGTCTTAAGAAGGTCTAAAAAGTCTTAAATTCTACTTGATTAAACCTGTAGAGGGCGCCACGGTGGCATAGTGAGTAGCACGTTCGCCTCACAGCAAGAAGGTCGCTGGTTCGATCCCCGGCTGGGCCAGTTGGCATTTTTGTGTGGAGTTTGCATGTTCTCCCCGTGGTTGCGTGGGTTTCCTCCGGGTGCTCCGGTTTCCCCCACAGTCCAAAGATATGCGGTACAGGTGAATTGGTTAAGCTAAATTGTCCGTAGTGTTTGTGTGTGAATGGGAATGTATGGATGTGTTTCCCCGAGATGGGTTGTGGCTGGAAGGGCATCCGCTGCGTAAAACAAAATGCTGGATAAGTTGGCGGTTCATTCCGCTGTGGCGACCCCGGATTAATAAAGGGACTAAGCCGAAAAGAAAATGAATGAATGAATAAACCTGTAGAAACCCTGTATTAACACTTTCTTCTGTTATCATTTAGCTTAATTTCAATTTAAAAGTCTCTCAGGCGTCAGTGCCAATAGCCTAGTGTTTCGCGCATCAACATATAGCACCGAGGTGCTTATGGCGACCTGAGTTCGATTCCTGGCTTTGCTGAACCTTCCCATATCTCTGCTTCCTACACATTCCTGTCTGTAAAATCTCCACTGTCCTATCCCAATAGATCATTTTGAGGGATGTAAACAAAAACAATGGTCCCAACGTTTTTCCTGTTTTACATTTTTAATTTCTATAGCTTCTGAGAATCCAAAAAGAGCCACATGTTGATAAATAGTGTTATGACAGCCGTTTTTACAAGAAGTTATGATTATATCGCCTCTTGCTATACACACTGTAAAAATAAAAAGTTGAGTTAACTTAAAATTTTAAAGCAACCGGCTGCAAAGAAATTATGAGTTTATTAAGCTTTCTTTACAGCCGGTTGCTTTAAAATTTTAAGTTAACTCAACGTTTTATTTTTTGAAGATATGGAGAAATCTAAATTTTAAGTCTTCTTAACTAAATTTTTTACTTTCATTGAACAAACAGTTCCAAACATGCAGTTGAATAATTTTTATGAATAAATTCAACTCTGAGCTCCAAAATATGTCCAACCAAGTTACCAATTGTTAAGTTAGATTTTTTTACAGTGCAATTATGAAATAGTTTGATAACAAGCAGGAAATGTTCATGACCACATTGAAATGGTCAAAAAAAATGAAAACCCTTAATAAATAATGATTAAAAATAAATAAAAAATAACTTGTGCATAAATATTTTTTACATTATGCTACATCCATCCAAACTCAAAAAGCCAATACAATTATTTAATATTATTTAACATTTATAATATATTTATTAATATTATTATTAACATTTCCACAATTTAATGATCTCTTAAGTTCTACATGATTATAAACTCACAGCTTACAGTTAGTAAAATACTGACAACTGTCCCTCAGTACTCGCAAAGCCATTCATCAGACAATTCCAAGTAATAAACGCCCAACTCACGTCTAAAAATCCCGTTTTCATCTTCAACAGGGAACGCTTCATTTAGCACCTTATCCAAAGCCTGCAGCTGCATTCGTCCTCATTGTGCTCAACCCCTTGTTGAACGGCTCCATACGTTACCTGACCTAAAAAAAAACGTGTCAGAAATTCAACAAAGCAAGCATTGTGCTATCACACACTCTCAGACACACATTAAATACCGCCGTCGACACTAATAGGGCATTATGGGTTCAGCTGAATGGATTATTCGCTTGTTAAGTTGTGACGTATAGAAACACCATTTCCGGGTCCAAACCTTTACTCATCTGAATTCAGAAAAATGTATTTACTTTATTTATTTTTCAATTTTTTGTACAGGGACAATACGTCTCACCTCGATGCATAGTGTCAGGTTATACAGTAGCTAGGCGTATTAGTACTGTTTGTAGTTTGCTTTCGGCATCTGATAGAGTGTCTGGGCCCCGAAATCTATGACACCTGATGTCAGAATTAACAAGCGGTTTGGACAGGCATTGTGAGATATTATGATATGTTTCACTCGCTTGCTGGGTTGTTGAGGAGGAAAGCAGAAATCACCCAAAAGTCCGTCTTTTTTGGTCCTCATGAAAAGAAATGGAGTTATTTTCTCCTAGTCTTCTGCTCCATCATCCAGTCTCTCAAACGTCATTCAGAGAGATTCAAAATGACATGTCGCAATCGGTCACAAGACATTGTAAGAGCAAGTGGCACTTGACATCACTGGTGTCAGACCAGACTCAATGTGTCTCGATGAGCAGATTTTCAAATATTGAAGAAGTACTGCGGTGGAAGGAAATAATATATTTCAGACTATTACTGTTTCACAGGCAGCACCTTTATCATTTCTGGAGCATGACAGTAGAGACAGTGTTAACTTTACTTCCAGTAGATAGAAACTTTCTTCAGCTTGATTATTCTAATAAAGTAAAATGAAAGATTTGAAATCACTTAAAATACATTTAAAGTTAAGTTCTTTAGATGTTAGTACCAGTTTTATTACTTTTTAAGATATTTATAAGCTCATGTGCTTCAAAACAGTGACAAAATTAGTGTTTAGAAGATACAAAACTTATTTGAACATGTAAAGCTTGTCACTTCCGCATAAACCTATCAATGGTTTTATTCACGTCACCTCAAACTACAGTTTCTCATCATATCTTGACCAATCAAATGATCTCTAGTATCAGACATGCCCCGCCCCCTCAAGACACATTTGCTTTCCATTTGATGCACTTTAGCTCCATCGCTCTCGTTGGCAGATCTGTGATTAAACAAAACGCTATTGGCTTTTTTTTAAAAAGGGGAGGAGCTACACTATGTTTTTTGGTTGGGTTTACGTCAACATTTCTAATCTAATAAATTTCTAAGCACTGCACTGGACCTTTAATAGTTGTCTTAAAAATGTACCCCATTTCATTTAATTTAAATTTAATTTAATCATATTTTTAATGAACATTTTAATTCATTCTTTTTCTCTTCGGCTTAGTCCCTTTATTAATCTGGGGTTGCCACAGCGGAATGAACCGCCAACTTATCCAGCATAAGTTTTACACAGCGTATGCCCTTCCAGCTGCAACCCATCAATGGGAAGCATCCATACACACTCATTCACACACATACACAACAAACAATTTTAGCTTACGGACGGATGGACAAACGGACGGACGGACAGACAGATATATAGATAGATAGATAGATAGATAGATAGATAGATAGATAGATAGATAGATAGATAGATAGATAGATAGATAGATAGATAGATAGATAGATAGATACTGGTTTCCCAGTAGAGGGGTTGTGGCTGGAAGGGCATCCGCTGCATAAAACATATGCCGGAATAGTTAACGGTTCATTCCGCTGTGGCGACCCTTGATAAATAAGGTACTAAGCCGAAGGAATATGAATAATATTATATAAGTGTTTCTCAACTGGTGGGTCGCGACCCAACATTTTTAGTGGGTCGCGGAGTGTGTGTAAAACATTAATTTTTAACTTATTTTGCTTATACCGGACTTTTATTTTGAAATGCATATACCGGACTTTTATTTTGAAATGCGCAATTGTACTTTGTAATATTTGATTAATTTGTCATTTCATTTCATGGCATAATTTGTACATTTTGTCCAATGAAATCAATAAAAAATTGTTTATTTGTAAGTCTTGGTGATTTTCTTATGATTTATCTGTCAGTACTTGTGTATGTTAACAAATAAATACAACTTAATTCATTATAATTCCTAAAATTAAAATATAGTTCCTAAAAATTTGGGTCGCGGCTTGATGACCGTGTAAAAATGTGGGTCCCATGGCCAAACCAGTTGAGAACCACTGTTATATAATATATTTTTAAGTTAGTAATGCAGTCTTTCTGAATATGTTACATACAGCGTGTTGTTTGGACTAAAAATCACTGGCGCAGTGTTTCCTATGGCAGTGTCTTGGAAAACATCCATCTGAAAAGCTCACACCTTCCTGTCCTTGTTCTTTTCTTGTCTATTGAGTGGTCCGTCGACCTCTCGCTCACTGTAGTACACGATGATGCAGCAAAGCATCTATCAAACGCTCAAAGGTCAGCAAGCCGAGATCCCTCCGGTCAGAGCTGTATTCCTCACGGTGGTCTCCTCCGGCTTGGCAGGCTGCCCTCCTGCCTCAAAGCTCGAATATGAGGTGACATATTTCCAATAGGGACCATCGCCTTTTCCAGCACTGTTGAATATACATAAGGCTGGCACTGAAATTCCTTGCCCAGAATCGCTCGTGTCTCAAGCCATAAGAGCTCGTGTCCACTATAGTGACAGTTTTGGAAATGCAACCTTTTGGATCCGGTGGATGTACTCAGTTTAATGGTTCGAGTATCTCTGAAGAGCCGCCATTATTCAGAATTCTCTGCTGAATCAATTTAGGAGAGTTTTCAATGTCACTATTGAAGGCTGTGTCTGTATGGTTGGATAATGTGTGTGTGTATATGCGTGCTTTGGTGTGTGAGCTTAGCGCGAATGCTAATGCCTCTGCTCTTGTGTGACTTCAGGGATTTACGCTTAAATTTTAAAGGAGTATTTAAATTCTGTCATCATTCACTCATTCGCTTGGCATTTAAAAAGAATCCCCCTTTATGGGATTAATTAGATCTGCTTCTGTTTGTTTATGGATGGATCGATTGACTGAATTTGACTTGGATGGATGAATGGGTTGATTGATTAGATGGATGGAGGGAATGATTGAATAATTGGATGGACAGTTTCACTGGAAGAATGAATGGGTGGATGAATGGACCAAGTGGATAGACTGGTTGGTTGGAGGATTGACTGAATTGACCGTTTGATTGGATGAATTTACTGATTGGACGTACGGAATGGTTGATTGGATGATTGACTGGATGGACTGTTTGAATGATTGGATGAATGAATGGATGAGATTAGATGGATTTAAATGGTTGGTTGGTTGGATAGATGGATGGTTGGATGGTCAGTGTGGATGAAGAGTCATTAATTCATTCACTCACTATATTAATCACCTCACTCACTCACTAACTCACTCACTCACTCACTCACTTACTCATTTGTTCAATTAATCACTCATTCACCCACTTATTTATTCATTTACTCACCCGCTCACTCGCCTGCTAACTTACTCATTCGCTCTTTCACTCTTTCAATCTTTCACTCGTTCATTGGCCCATTCGTTCATTCATCCATTCATTCATTCATTCATTCATTCATTCATTCATTCATTCATTCATTCATTCATTCATTCATTCA
>CAIGQQ010037291.1:0-39155 GCA_903798035.1 Danio albolineatus | reverse complement strand
TCATTATATATATATATATAATGAAAATCCTAAAATAGCCCCTGTCGGTCACTATTTGATGAGAAACTGAAGTGTGAGATAATCAAAAAAGCATTGATCATCTTAGGAGAAAGTGACAAACTATAAGCTTTACATGTTTATATCGGTTGTATATCTTCTAAATGCGAATGCACACTAGCAGTACTGATACTAATATCTAAAACACTTTATTTTAATTTCATTGGACCTTTAAAGAACCTTGCATGTTTCCTTGTGGCACTCCATTTCAACATGCAGAATGATATGATGCCTCATTGCTTTATTTTCGTCTTCTGTTGTAAAGCACTGATATTGGTATGGTCCAGTCTTCTGCAGTTTTACCTGATTCAGCCATTTTGCCAACTTTTTTTTTCTTCTCCTGCATCTTTTCCAGCATGCTTTGTGACTTTTCCAGCCAGTGAGGACAAGGGATAAAACTTGCTTACATGACTACTTTTTAAATCACTTTATTGAGCACCACACTGAGAAATGTCAATACAATTGTTGTCAAAGTAATGTGGTTACATGCCTTGAAACATAAGGGAGAGAAAAATAATATAAAAAATGCAGAAAATGCAGCAGAAAGATCAAAACGCTGGAACACATCTATGAAAGAATGAATAAATGTATTATAGTATTAGGAGCGGCATGGTGGCTCAGTGGTTAGCACAAGATCGCTGGTTCGAGTCCTGACTGGACCAGTTGGCATTTCTGTGTGGAGTTTGCATGTTCTGCCCTTGTTGGCGTGGGTTTCCTCCGGGTGCTTCGGTTTCCCCAACAGCCCAAAGACGTGCGCTAAACAGTAGGTGAGATGGATGAACTTGGCCGTAGTGTATGAGTGTATGTGAAAGTGGATGGGTGTTTCCTGGTACTGGGTTGCAGCTAGAAGTGCATCCCTTGTGTAAAACATATGTTTTCAACACTACTGACTGGAATACTCATTGTGAAAGTACACAAAACTTGCAACCACTTGTACACGGCATCCCAGCGAGCATTTTTTGTTTTTAAAAGGTGTCTAATAAATGTCTAATAGACGTCTAAACATAGTCGTCTTGGCTAAAACAGGGCTAAATTTGGGCTATTATTGAAAATCTTATAGACATCTAAGAATAGGCTAAAACTAGACTAGCCATCAAATAAATAGAAATGAATGACTAGACATATAAAGTCTGTCTAGTATGTCTATGCGACGACTAGCCTAGTTTTCAACCCAGGCTCATTCTGAGAACGTGTTTCTAAGTATTTTTCTGGACGCTGCGGAATACGTCCCAGGAGGTACGTCTTTTTGAAGTTATTGTTTTCGCTAATCCACGAGAGGCCACTGCGTGTGCTTTTTTGAGATTTCAAATGTCTCTCGTGAGTGCCCTTCGCGCCCACTGTGCACGCCTACACCCACCAGAGGCCGCTGTCGGCTGAGTGTTTGGCTGACCGAATGACTGACTGACTAAGCGACCAATTGACTGGCCCACCCTACTCCTAAACCCAACCAACGACTTTCAAGAAAGCAATCCAGAATAAAAATAAAAGCCCCTATCTCGATTTTACCACATTTTTAGACTTTACCACGTTCTCACCCTGTTATTTACTGGTTTATTTTATTTTTTGGATTCTGTTTTTGTCTTACCTGCTTTCTGGAACCACTCCTCGCCGAACTCGAACCCCGTCGTTGTGGTCAACTCCTCTCTGTGTCTCAAGTCCACCAACAAACATGGCGAGCTAACAGGACAAACAGGTTGCAGCGGGAAAGTCGTCCCACGGAGGCAAGCGGTCGGCTGGTAAGCGCGAAAAGGAACGGCATCACACTGCCCCTAGCGTTCGTTTAAAAAAATAAAATGCAGCCATACGCACCTCTGGCCACGTGTGCGGTCTCCAGAAACGTTTGTGGGGCTACGTTTTCACAATGAGCCTGAGTTGCTAGTTTTGGTCTATTCTTAGATGTCTATTAGATTTCTTGGCCTTGTTTTAGCCATGTTGTCTACGTTTAAATGTCTTTTAGACGTCTATTAAACAGATTAGGTACACTGTTACAGAAAATGAGGTGAAGTGCCCTCTTGCTGTCAGGGTCTGTGTTGTTCCATGTGCTTCTGTTGTCATCATGTGATCCCTTTGTTCAGTTTTTCCGCCTTAGTCTCATGAGTTTCACCTGCGCCTCTCCCCTGTTTGTAATTAGTCCTATTATGTGCTGTGTATTTAAGTCCCTGTGTTTAGTTTGTTCCTGGTCTGGTGTTAAACGTCATTCTATGGCTGTTTCTCAATATGCGTTCTTCAGCGGTCTTTCGTCCTCGTGTTCTCGTGTAACGTCATCATCATCCGCCGAAGTTTAGTTCCAATGCTCAAGACCGCAAGAACGGAGGACGCATGAAAGCTCCCGGATGTGTTCTTGATATCGAGGAAGCACCGATGCAGACTTGAGCACTGAACTCACTCTAGAAGTCCCAGAAGTCATTGCGACTGGAGGCGGGAAGCGCAGCATTTTATATAGATTTATTATTAAAGTTTAGAGATGTACTTATTTACCTCAGGAGTTTCCCTAAAAGAGAATTCGTATTAAAATCTGTTTTATTTGTGATGTGCAGCGTATATTTCTGAAGTCTTTATGCATAACATATATTTTGAAACGGAGGGAAAAAAATAAATTGTTGTATGAATGCTGTAATGTTTAAAAAAAAGTTTCGGTTAAAGATGCGCGAGGCTCGTGACCATCAGGAAGAACGCAGCATCTCATTCCTCACAGGACGCGTTCTCTGTCCTCGCGGTCTCCCGAGTTCGTTCTTCCAAGGTGACCTGGCAAGACCGGTCTCCACAAGAACACGAGTCCTTACTCTGCGTTCTTGGAATTGAGAAACAGCTTATGTTGTCTTCACCTCATGATTTCTGTGTGTTGATCATGCCTGGATTAAGAATTCAGAAGGCCCCAGGGCACATTGTCTTGTAGTGCCCCCTACCCAGACACGCACCACAATAGTTGAATTAAGAATAAGAATAATATAATATTTTTTAAATAAAATTAATCTATAATGTATTGCCTACATTTTTTAAATAAATGATATATAGTGCATATATTTTAAAACATTTAATGCACATGTTTTTTGTTTTTTTTAATGGTTTTTAGTATAATGGTATTTAGTAAATAGAAATGAGTTCTACTAAGTTGTCGCTAACATGTAACACTAGTTGGAAAATAACTGTTCATAGAATATTTAAAATAACTAGATGCTGTTTATACAGGTGACGCAGTGGCACAGTAGGTAGTGCTGTCGCCTCACAGCAAGAAGGTCTCTGGTTGGAGCCTTGGCTGGGTTAGTTGGCGTTTCTTTGTGGAGTTTGCATGTTCTCCCTGCGTTCGTGTGGGTTTCCTCCGGGTGTTCCCGTTTCCCCAACAGTCCAAAGACATGTGGTACAGGTGAATTGGTTAGGCTAAATTGTCTGTAGTGTATGAGTGTGTATGGATGTTTCCCAGAGATGGGTTGCGGCTGGAAGGGCATCCGCTGCGTAAAACATGTGCTGGATAAGTTGGCTGTTCATTCTGTTGTGGTGACCCCAGATTAATAAAGGGACTAAGCCGTAAAGAAAATGAATGAATGAATGCTGTTTATACACATATGAAATAGGCTAAACCTTATTAAATACCGACGAGCCACTTGTGACTTTATATCATTCATTCATTCATTCATTTTCTTTTCAGCTTAGTCCCTTTATTAATCCGGGGCGCCACAGCGGAATGAACCGCCAACTTATCCAGCATTTGTTTTACGCAGCGGATGCCCTTCCAGCCACAACCCATCTCTGGGAAACACATCCATACATTCTCATTCACACACATACACTACGGACAATTTTAGCTTACCCAATTCACCTGTACCGCATGTCTTTGGACTGTGGGGGAAACCGGAGCACCCGGAGGAAACCCACGTAACCACGGGGAGAACATGCAAACTCCACACAGAAATGCCAACTGGCCCAGCCGGGGATCGAACCAGCGACCTTCTTGCTGTGAGGCGAACGTGCTAACCACTCGGCCACCGTGGCGCCGGACTTTATATCACATTTTCATTATTTTCATTTATAAACAAAAATATTTCCTTTCTATCAAAAATAAATGTATTTCCAATATGACATGTAATGTGGAAAAAAAAAGAAAATTGAGTTCATAAGACGCTAGATCGATCATGTCAAAACATAACGCAATGCGCTTTACAAGCTCACGGTGCTGTCTATCATGCTCTTTCGTTTTATTTCTGTCAATCAAACAGTGATGGGGGGAAATCACTCTAAAAGCTTATTCCAACCAGGTGCGCTATTTGCACTTGACCTAAATCATTTTTTTCCCCCTCGCAGGTGCCCCAAGTGCACACAGGCCTCTGGGTCTGTGCCCATACTGTAATGCCCATTGGTTATTCCGGCCCTGGTGTCGATGTTCTACTGTTTCCAGTGAGTCTAATGCTTTGATAATTTCTGTGCCTTTGTGAGAGAGCCAGCTGTGACACTTGCCACATTTTCCTTTTATATTTTAATTAAAGCATGTACTGCATATTTATATGGTTAATACTTTCACAGCTTCAGCAGTTTTGCTATACTTCCTGCATTTTTGGGAAAATATTTTTTACGACTTTTATGTATTATAAAGGTTAAAAGACTTGTATAATTGCTACGACTGCTTTAGGACTTATTGCAATTTGAGTTTATTATAATTACTTGTCAATATGATGCAAATCTCATTTGGCCAATTTTGTTTCAATACTTGTAACAGTATCTGTGCTGTATTTGCAATAGGCATCACAAACTTTTCCAACACAGGCTCATTCTGAAAACGTAGCCCTATATTGTCACGATCACCAGCGATCCCTTTCCTCTCATAGATCGCTGGTGATCGTAACATATATACAGTACTTTTCTGGAGATCGAGAATTATGTAGCCAGAGCTACAGTATGTATGGCTGCATTCGGCCTTTAAAACGAACGCTACAGGGATGTATGATGCCATTCCTTTTTGCGCTTACTAGCTGACCGATTACCTCCATGTCGACGACTTTTCTGCTGTTAACAGTTTGTCCAGTGGCTCACAGCGAACGTTGGCGGACTTGACACACAGAGAAGAATTGACCACAACGATGTGGTTTGAGTATGGTGAAGAATGGTTCCAGAAAGCAGGTAAGACAAGAACAAACGTCAAAAAAATTAAATAAATAAGTAAATAACAGGGTGAAAATGTGGTAAGACTTAAAAACATGAAAAAACTAGGCTTTTTTTCTGGATTGCTTTTGAAAACACTATCGGTTGGGTTTAGGAAAGTGGGTGATTGTGTCAATCTGAGTTTTTGTAAATAACTATCAGTTCAGTTTAGGGAATGGGGTGGGATTGGTCAGTCAATCAGTCAGTCGACAGCAGCCTCTGGTGGATTTACTGAAGAACTGCAGGCGTGAATAGCATTCGCGAGAGAAATTTGAGTGTACACAGCAGCCTCTTGCGGAGTGGCTAAAACAAAAACTGCAAAAAACATAGCTCCTGGGACGTATTTAGCACTCTCCAGAAATGTATACAGGGCAGGGGTACGTTTTCAGAATAAGCCAGTGTTGAACTTTTTATATAGACCCTAAAGAACTTAAAAACATTTCCGTAATATATACGTATTATTAATATCATCATGTTTTGGCATTCAAAGTGCTGGTAAACCATATTTCAAATGACTCTAACACTCTTTGTTGCTCTACTGAAGCAAAATCATCACCTGAGGTGTGTGAACTAGCAACAAATGTACATTTTTGGGTGAACTATTACTCTAACGATGACTTTCAATTCCACATTCGGCAAGTATATTGTAATTAATGCTCATTTCCGCTTCATATTGAGCTGTTTGACTGTTATTTACTCAGGTTTGATGTCCTCAAACCGCATCGTCAGCTGTCTGTGTAATCAGACTTTAATCCTTACATGGCTAAAACAACTCTCAGGCGGAACGGAAATGCAATATGAAGCTTATTTTTTGCACATAATGTACTCCAGAGAGCCAGGATGTGTTCAGGTTAAGTGGATATGATAGCGGATTTATGACATGTTTGCTTTGTGTTATTTGGATGGAAGAATGGCATGCTGATGGGTATTGACAAACGGTGAGAAGCCCAGTGGTTTAATGATGAAATATAGATCTTTTCAAAATGAGACTGCGTAGATCATTGGACACGGTCAATGTACGGACTCGATCTGGACTGCACCGAAAAAGCCTTGCGTCAGCTGAAAACCCTGCTGCACTCAACACATACATTCATATGAATGTGAGAGGAAAAAAAGGCCCTGCGCAAAACATGCTTTACATTTCAATGTTCGCCCTTAAACATTCAGAACGACACAAAATTAAACAGTCGTTACAGACTCAGAGGACAAATGTCAGGACAGCAGGAGTGTATTTGTAATATCCTGCTATGCAATGTAAAGTTTATCACCATGGAAACAAGGGCACTGCCATATATATTGGGTATACATACAGTCCCTCAATAAAAAATCAAATCAGTCTGAAAAGTAAGCAAGTAAATAAAACAAAAAAAAAACATAACCCAAGCTATCTCATCCAACCTCATGAAATAATAACGACGGTAATAACAAAATACGATTCGCAGCATGCACAAATGTGGCTGTATATATTTATTTGGATGACTACGCAACATAAGTACATAACAGGTACAGGATTCACACTGCCCACACAAGCTGAGCAGCAAAGAAGGTGCGAGTGTCACACAGCGAGTGCTGAACTGGGAAGAAAATATGATGAAAACACACTATAAACCTACTTACCGAAACAATATTTTACTGGCTTTTACGAAGCATTATACATGTGCACAAACTCCTCATTGTTTGAGAATTTAAGCATTTAAATTGTGTGGTTTGTAGTATTTTATGTAAATGTACACTGCTAAAAATTTACATAAATTAGCAATTTTCCGTATTTTGTGATTGATGTTTTTACTTTTATTATTTATGTATTTGAATTGCATTATGGGACCACTTTTATACTTGAAAAGTTAGAAAAAGTGACTTTTATTAACATTTTCAGTAGTTTAAAGTGATATATGGGTTGGTGTTGTATTTTATGGTACAACAACTTTGTAATAAGCTGCAAGTACATTTTTTATTTTTTATTTTTATTTTACAGACTTACTTCATGTTAGCCAGCAGCTAGCTCTCTGCAACTCTCACATGGTTGCCCACTGAAGCTAAGCAGGGCTGCGCCCGGTCAGTACCTGGATGGGAGACTACATGGGAAAGCTAGGTTGCTGCCAGAAGTGGTGTTAATAAGGCCAACAGGGGGGTCCTAACGCCCCAGTATAGTGAATGGGATCTCTGCACTGGGAACTCTATACTGCTCGGTGAGACTTTAAACCGTTAAAAAATCCCAGGATGTTCTTCAAAAAAGAGTAGGGGTGTAATCCTAGTCAGATCTGCCCATAGGCCTCTGTCTGTCACGGCCTCCAAACCATCCCCATATCATCACTCTGTCTCCTCTCCACCAGTCAGCTGGTGTGTGTGGTGTGCAATAGGGCTGCCGTAATGTCATCCAGGTGGATGCTGCACACTGGTGGTGGATGGGGAGGCCCCCCCCCCCCCAATTGTGTAATGCGTTTGGAGTGTGTAAGCTCTAAATAAATGTAAGGAATTATTTATATTTATTATTATTATTATTGTTATTATTACTTTGTTCAATTGTAGAGTTTAATTTTTATCATCAGAAGTCAAGAGAAATAATATAATTGATAAGAAATAATATATTGAGCAATAAGTCTGTATAACTAAGCAGATTATGTACTGGCAGTTTACTACAAGGTTTTTATACTGTAATATACAATATAAAATCAAAATCAAACTATTTAAAATGTTAATAAAAGTCACTTTTTCGAACTTCTTAATATTAAAAGTTGTGAGAAGAAAAATCAAGGTCCCATAATTCAAAATAAACGGGGAATAAGACATGAATTACAAATTACAGAAATCTGCATGAAACTTGACAGATTTTTTCAGATCTGTCAAAAAAGAAAAAGTTTAGACGACTTTGGAACAATTATTGCTTTGACAAACCCACGCATAGTTTCACTGGCCTATTATACTGTTCACAAAGTTATTAACAAAAACATTATCGTGCAATGTTATTCAACACTATCAAACAGCATATTCCCACCAGAGCTAGTCTCTGAACATTCTGTTCCACATATATAACAGGAATTTGGACCATCAGGTTTAGATGCAGCAAGAGAAAATTGCCCCTTTTCTCAGCATTTAGTCTCAATTACACTGTGTATCAGACTCTGTTCTCTGCAGTCCTTTATAAATAACCTTCATTCATTCATTTTCCTTCAGATTTGTCTCTGATTTATCAGAGGTCGCCAACTATTCCAGCATATGTTTTATGCATGCCCTTCCAGCTGCAACTTAGTACTGGGAAACACCCATACACACTCAATCACACTCACACTACGGCCAATTTTGTTCAGCCAATTGACCTATAGCACATGTCTTTGGATTGTGGAGGAAACCAGAGCACCTGGAGGAAACCCACGCCAACATGGGGAGAACATGCACACTCCACACAGAGATGTCAACTGGCCCAGTCGGGACATGAACCATGACCATGAACCGGGACATTCTTGCTGTGAGGCGACAGTGTAACCACTGAGCCACCATGCTGCCTATAAACAACATAGTCAGAAATAAAAAATAAATTAATTAAATGACATTCTGAATTCAAAACAGCATTTTTTTTCCCGCCCAAGGCTACAAGTTTTATGTGAACGACCTTACCTCAAGGTGAAGTGGGATCTCAAAATTTATGCAACATATGCTCAGCATTTATGCAACATATGCTCAGCCCAATGGGTTTTTCATATTTCCATTATTTTATCAACGTGGCATGAAATATTAGGGGCAGAGGTAAGGGAGAATAGAGCCGTGAAAGGAAGTCATAACATTCTAAGACCAATATTGTGGTTTAAGACCTCAAGAGCCAATGCGGCATTAAATTACATAAGAAAAAAACAATAAGTGTGAATGTACAGAGGAGCAGAGGAATCACATGAGGTGACAGACTGCAATGCTAATAAGAAAAACTTCAGATTCAGGGTTTTTCGGTTTGAGCCAAACATTTTTTTTGTAGGACTTGTAGGAAACTACGATTTGAAATGTAGAATGTAAAAATGATTTGAAGAAGGATATCAAATTTGCTCCTTTTTATTAAAAGTAAGCAACTATTTAAACTGGACTGAGATTTAGTGCTCAAAGTTGAATGAACAACATGATTATCAGTAAGTTTTAGCATGGGGGAGCAAAGTCAGTTGTAAACAGTTTTCAATATAAAATGTTATGAATTGTAAGCCTATAAATGTAGAATAGATGAAGAAATGTTTCAAAGGCTGATTTTAATGCCGTTTGAGAATTTTTTTCTAATGATTGATTTATGACTTTTGGCATGATTTTTTTAGAGGTGTTTGAATTTAGGGATTGTATCCTGTTGCTTTAATATGAATTTATTGAATTGATAGAACTTGAAAGTTATAATAAATGTTATCACAGTTTATTTGAGGTGATGTTCTAGTTTTTTTTTAAAAATGCATTTGTGATGTTAATTTGTGTTAAATTCATTTAACTCATAATTTTAAGTCAACTGTGTAAACTTCATGTTAATTGTTACAACAAACTTTATTAAGTTCATTTAACTCATTATTTTAAGGCAACTGTGTAAACTTCATAGTTGTTACAAAAAGCTCTATTTAGTTCATTTATTTTCTTTTGGCTTAGTCCTTTTATTATTCTGGGGTCGCCACAGCAGAATTAACCGCCAACTTATCTAGCGGATGCCCTTCCTGCTGCAACCCATCTCTAGGAAACATCCATTCACCCATGTGAACCCCATGCGACCACATGCAAACTCCACACAGAAATGCCAACTCACCCAGCCGAGGCTCGAACCAGCAACCCCCTTGCTGTGAGGCGAACATGCTACCCACTACGCCACTGTGGCGCCCCTATTTAGTTCATTTAAATCAAGTATAAAGAGTTATTATCGGTTATCTGTATTGGCTAAACTTCCAAATCGGTTTAAATATTTCATAATCAGTTCAAGAGTTATTTCAATACAGAAATCTTTCTTTCTTTCCTTCTTTCTTTCTTTCCTTCTTTCTTTCTTTCTTTCTTTCTTTCTTTCTTTCTTTCTCTTTCTTATTTCTTTCTTTCTTTCTTTGCTTCTTTCTTTCTTTCTTTTTCTTTCTTTCTTTCTTTCTTTCTTTTTTTCTTTCTCTTTCTTATTTCTTTCTTTCTTTCTTTCTTTCTTTCTTTCTTTCTTTCCTTCTCTTTCTTTTTTCTTTCTTTGCTTCTTTCTTTCTTTCTTTCTTTCTTTCTTTCTTTCTTTCTCTTTCTTATTTCTTTCTTTCTTTTTTCTTTCTTTCTTTCTTTCTTTGCTTCTTTCTTTCTTTTTTCTTTTTTTCTTTCTTTCTTTCTTTGCTTCTTTCTTTCTTTGCTTCTTTCTTTCTTTCTTTCTTTCCAAGTACTCCAGTATGTGACTTATTTTTGAGTGAAACTAGAAATATTCATCTTTTTAGTAAGCACTTGATCTTTTCATTCATTCAATTTTCTTTGGCTTAGTCCCTTATTTATTAGGGGTCGCCACAGTGGAATGAACTGCCAAATATTCCAGCATATGTTTTGTTTATGTTGAGTTTATGTCTTTAAGTTTATGCCCTTCCAGCTGCAACCCAGTACTGGGAAACACTGATACACTCTCACATTCATACACGCATTCGCAAACTATGGCCAATTAAGTTTATTCAATTCACTTACAGCGCATGTCTTTGGATTAGGGGGGAAACCAGAGCACTCACTCAAACACGGTGAGAACATGCTCCACATAGAAACGCCAACTGGCCCAACTGGTAATCGCACCAGCAACCTTCTTGCTGTGAGCCACCATGCTGTCCATTCATTAATTTTCCTTCGTTTTATTCCCTTATTTATCAGGGGTCGCCACAGCAGAATGAACCGCCAACTATTCAATGTTCTACATAGCGAATGCCCTTCCAGAAAAAAAATACTAATACCTTTTCTGTTTTCTACTCAATATACTTTAAAACACAATCCAATCAAACTTTACATCTACTTTTTAATCACCATAAAAATATATTTAACTCTGAGATGTCAAGGTATCTGCATGTTGTTCTTTTGTTCATACAGAACAGTACGCTTTCTTCCATTTTTCTTCGTCACTTTGGATAAAAGCATCTGACAAATCAAGTCAGATGCAAAAAAAGCAAGTTCAGCCAGACAAAAGAAAACAAGAACAAGAAAGCCACTTAAAGTGTTTCAGATTTACAATCAGCAGTTTTGAGAGCAACAAAACCTGACCTGATATCCAACTGGACGACTGAAAGAGCAAAGAAAAAAAAAAGAAACCCAGAAGAATCTGAGTCTTTGGAAAGAGCAAAATGGGCTTATTAACACAGGGTCATTTTCGCACACAAACACAAAGATTAATGAAGTGGCAGCTGCGCTACTTCAAAGACTTTTCTGACCTCATTAGTGCAAGCATATGGACTCAACCTGCATAGTTAACACTCAGTGAATTAGCAAGGATAAGAAACAATAACGTCCCTAAAAAAAGAGAGAATAGGACATCAATTAGCAGAGCCAGCTGATCAGTGGAGTTATTCAGCACATTTCTTAGTTAATAGCTAATAGAAGGGTGTGATAATTAGTCGACATATATTGCGAAAGTGCTTCGGTGTAACTGTGACACGGATATTGTAACACTAGGGCCCTATTTTTTTCTTAAGTTAGTACTTTTTTCCTGTTGTTCAGTTTCCCCCTTATTTCTTTTTTTGGATTCCATTAAAAAAAAAAAATAATTTCTAGGCTCCAGTTTAATGGTTTAAATACATTTTAGTAAAAAAAAAAAAACATGTCCACGCAACCAAAATAATAAATAATATTCCATTTAAAAACAATTTAAAAGGACTTTTGTATCTTTTAAATGAAAAATTTAGGAACCCTTTAAATGTTTTATTACTTTCTCAAATTAAACCAAAAAGTGGAAATTAAAGTCTGCATTAACCGGAAGCTGTGACTGTTTAGTTCCTAGAGAAATGGAATATTAAATAGAAAACGCAATGAGCGTGGCTTGTTTTGTCAACTGTGTGCTGATTAACTGTAGTAAAGTAGGCATTTCATTGAGTAAGATGTGTTTGTGGAGAGTTATTACAACGTAACAGACTCCTCCTGCTCACCATTTCTGTTTGTTGTCAAAACTGACAGTTGGAGGGGCGTGGTCTACATATTAAACCAATAATATGCTCAAACAGACATAACCTGACAATTTAGCTGAAAACAAACAGGAAGTGCGTTTTCATATTTCAATCAAAGATTATAAAGCAAAACTTTTTTTTTCTGAATGACATGCACAGATGAAAACTAACACTGAGCTAACAAAATCAATACGGTTAGTTTCGAGTTCATGTGTATTTTAAAGGCACAATTTGTCATTTTCGCCACTAAATGGACGCGTATTCACAGCAATCATTAGCTCCTGAGTTTATCCTCAAAATTGCTTTTATCTCTGGATTAGAATTTTTTTTAAAACATTTGTGATAATGTAAGTTCATTAAGTCAGCAAAATAAACAAGGCAAAAAACTTACATAAAGTATTGTGCCTTTAAAGCAGACTTTTATTTTGAAAATTGCCATTTTGTCAATTTTGCCATTTTTTTGATATGTACAGATGCAGTGGCATAGCTGACAGGCCCGCAGGGATAAACCACGTGATAACCACCCCGACAATTCCCACCACTCGCATCTTGCACTCGTCTCGCACCCCCCCCCCATGTCATTCTTGATGTGCTGCGATAATTTGTGAATACTTAAAGTCTGCATAAACCGAAAGCTGCGACCAAGCTGATTGGCTGTAGTATAGAAGGCATTTCATTCAGAAAGATCGGGAAAGGGTTTGCAGAGAGTTATTACAACAGACACCTCCTTTTACCATTTCAGTTTGTTGTCAAGAGCTGAGCTTACGCCTGCTCTTTAAAATAAAATCTGACAAGTGTCTTTCACATATATTTGGAATAAGCATGTGTAAGTAATTTAAAACGTCTTCATATCTTTTGCGAGTTTGTTATTTGAAATGTAGAATGCACGTAAAGCGGCCGCTTAGAGAGACACTGAAAGTGTCCGCATAGAGAGACACTGCAGCGCTGCTGAGTATTGTGGGTGTTTACAGTGGTCAGACTAATAAATATGAGTTTGTAGTTAATTGTTAGCAGTGCCGAACAGCATTTCCTGTTATTTACATCCTTGTTTACATCCTCGCTTCAACATACGGTTAACACTGGAAACTGTGCATGTAATAGATCAATTTTAGCAAATAAAAACACATGCATGGTTGAGGCTCACAATCCACAGCTTGATCAGTTATAGGAGTTTTAGCTGAATCCAGCACTGAAATGGGAGAGATTCTGGAAGTTGTCCTTTGTCAAATGCTACCTATAGATTTTTTATAATTCTCTGGAACATAATTCAAATTGGCGCCACGGTGGTGTAGTGAGTAGCACGTTCACCTCACAGCAAGTAGGTTGCTGGTTCGAGCCTCGGCTGGGTCAGTTGGCATTTCTGTGTGGAGTTTGCGTGTTCTCGTGGTTGCGTGGGTTTCCTCCAGGTGCTTCAGTTTCCCCCACAGTCCAAAGACATGTGGTATAGGTGAATTGGGTAAGCTAAATTGTCCGTAGTGCTTGAGTGTGAATGAGTGTGTATGGATGTTTCCCAGAGATGGGTTGCAGCTGGAAGGGCATCCGCTGTGTAAAACAAATGCTGGATAAGTTGGCAGTTCATTCCGTTAACACTAGAGACTGAACTGGGAGAGATTCTGGAAGCTGTCCTTTGTAAAATGCTAGCTATATATTTTTTTATAATTCTTTGGAACAAAATTCAAATTAAACTGTATGTACTTCTTTCTTTGTGTCGTGCCTTTTGACAGCACAAATATACAACTATACAAATATACAACTTCATTCGCTGTAGGCTTTGCTAAACTAATTCTGTAAAAGCCAATGTTGAACTTTGAGCGTCTTTCATTCAGCGATGTTGTTTATGTTCACACAGCTACATTACACATCAACTAAAGTTTAAAACATGATATCGTAGTGAACCACCCCTTTAAAGACACAAAAAACATCATATTTGATGTTATTTATTTAGCTATAGAACATGTCTTTTTATTTATTCACACCAAAATTATCCAGATCCATCCCAGATATACATGTAAACCTGTTCAACTGAATTTCTCAATAATATGCCTGCGTTTTTAAATTGTGGAAATTGTACGGCCCTTTAATACATTCTGCATGTTTGTCAAACGTTTATTTATATCTGCAAGTCAGTAAAAGAAGAAATTGGTAAGCGGGAAGCACTTATACGCCATTGGTCACACCAGAGAATGACTTCAATTACTACCTGTAGTTTCCAGAAAAGAAGATATTTTTACAGTCATCAGAGCTCACTAGATTTCCCAGAGAGAGTGGCTCTCGAGAATCAGAGCTAGGGTTTCTTTTTTTTTTTGAAGCCTGTGTCGGACCGGTCCCTGCCTGCCTAAATAGAGGCAGACCTGTGAGAAAGTGAAACATGATTGCAGAGCAGCATAAAAGCGGGCCTCTGCTTTGCAGTAATGGAGGCAGCGCTCTATGAGAGGCTGAGAAATGGCAGTTGCAGTTGTTTTAGGGGATTTCTGGAAGAGCAGCTTTGTTAAGCCATGCACTGTACAGCTGCATAGTGTGTATATATAGGGATTTTTGTTAGAGGTGATGTCAGTTAGAATGATCATAAATTTGCAAGTAGACTGATTTTTTAAGTAGTTAATGAGGTTTTATATGCTGTACAGTTTAATAAGAATAAGAATATATTATATTATATTATAATAAAAAATAATAATATTACTATTTTTGGATATATTAGTATTTTCATATTTATTCATGTTTTCTATTATTAGTAATTTTATTTACATTGTAATAATATTTATTTATTTACTTGTTTGTTTATTTATTTATGTGAACGTGGCTTTGCTGATGTTCTTTTTCTTCTAGTTTTATTATTTATTTTATTTATTTTTTATTATTAATTATTTATTTTATGATTTTACCCATTTTTATCAACAGCAAAAATACCAGTAATAAAAATATTTTTATTTATTAATGTAAATACACAGAGCACAATAATAATAATAATAATAATAATTCATTCATTCATTTTCTTTTCGGCTTAGTCCCTTTATTAATCCGGGGTCGCCACAGCGGAATGAACCGCCAACTTATCCGGCATTTGTTTTTACGCAGCGGATGCCCTTCCAGCCACAACCCATCTCTGGGAAACACATCCATACATACACATTCACACACATACACTATGGACAATTTAGCTTACCCAATTCACCTGTACCGCATGTCTTTGGACTGTGGGGGAAACCGGAGCACCCGGAGGAAACCCACGCAACCACGGGGAGAACATGCAAACTCCACACAGAAATGCCAACTGGCCCAGCCGGGGATCGAACCAGCGACCTTCTTGCTGTGAGGCGAACGTGCTAACCACTCGGCCACCGTGGCGCCCTATAATAATAATAATAATAATAATAATAATAATAATACTTATTATTATTATTACTATTGTTGTTGTTGTAATTAATATTATTTCTGTTATTATTATTATTATTGTAATTATTATTATTATTATTACTATTATTATTATTATTATTATTATTATTATCATTCATTCATTCATTTCCCTTTCGGCTTAATCCCTTTATTAATCCGGGGTCGCCACAGCGGAATGAACCGCCAACTTATCCAGCATATCCCTTCCAGCCACAACCCAAGAAACACATCCATACATACTCATTTACACACATACACTACAGACAATTTAGCTTACCCAATTCACCTGTACCGCATGTCTTTGGACTGTGGGGGAAACCGGAGCACCCGGAGGAAACCCACGCAACCACGGGGAGAACATGCAAACTCCACACAGAAATGCCAACTGGCCCAGCCGGGGATCGAACCAGCGACCTTCTTGCTGTGAGGCGAACGTGCTAACCACTAGGCCACCGTGGCGTCCTATTATTATTATTATTATTATTATTATTTAACAATAAAATAACTTATTTACATTTTTGAATTTTTTTCTAATGTCTTTTCATTGTTGTTGTTTTTATTCATATATTCTATTATTAGTACTTTTATTTACATTGTAATAATATTTGTTTATTTATTAGTTTATGTATTTATTTATGTAAACATGGCATTGAACTGTTGTTCTTTTTCTACTAATTATTATTTTTCATTTCATTATTTATTTTACGATTTTACTTATTTTTTAATCAGCATCAACAATTCTGGTTCTGGTCAGAATCCTGGCCGCAGGGTTGGGGGTGAGCTGCAACTGTCTGACTGTCTTTTTTCGAAGGCCAATGAGGAGCCCATTACAGTAATCCACCCTGCTGCTGATAAAAGCATGAACAAGTTTCTCACTGGAAACAAAGCACCTAATTCCTGCAATATTACTGAAACTATACTTACACTCAGATCTAACTCCAGAATCACACCAAGATTCTTGACCTTATGTTTTGTTGTTTGACCCTTAGAGCCAATGTACGTATTCACCTTGAGAACCTCATCTCGGTTCCCAAAGGCAATGACTTCAGTTTCCTGAACAACCGAATAAAGTTTGACACATCCTACTGTTAATTTCATCAGTGCATTGGCAGAGGGTGTCAATGGGGCTGTAGTCATTAGGCAGTAAGGCTATGTAAATATGAGCGTCATCAGCATAGCTGTGGTAGGAGATTTAATTCTCATTATTTGGCTCAGTGGAAACATATAAAGATAATTATTATTCCTATTCAATTATTTTTATTCTTATTAATTTGAAATAAAAAAAACTTAAATAAATACTACTATTACGACTAACAACAACAACCACAACAATAATAATTATAATACACTCATACATACATACATTCATAATTTTAGTTATTCATATAAAATATACAAAATCCTAAAAAAGCTGAATTAAAAACAGCATATACAATAACGGTATAAAACAATATTAGCATAAAACAACAACAAACTTAATTTATTTAGTTTAAAAAAATATACAAGTATCTATTTAGGTGCATGTTTTAATATGGTCTCAGAGATTTAATTAGATGTATTCAATTCATATCCCTCAATCAAATACAGCACTCACAATGCACATAAAGGCTCGGTGAATGTTTTTGCGGACTCTTTGCATTTAGTCTTTGCACACATTCAGCAAACAGTAGACAGGGATCTGTTGCGAGCGGAGGGGACAATATTTAATTTACGCTCGGCTCAAACAGTATTAGCAGCCGACACAGTGCTGACTGCCACAGAATATGCACAGCTAATCATCCCTCGGTCGCTTGATTTGTGAAAGCAGTCCACCAATAAATACAGTAGCGCAGTCCAGCAGAGACAGAGAGAGATATACAGCGAGAGACAGGTAGACACACACAGCAGGACAAAGAGAAAGCACTAAAGGGATTATTTCCTTTCGCTACGGAGAGGGCATTTATTAACTCTGGCCAAATTTCTGTGCCGTTCTGTATGTCAGCATATGAGAAAATGCACAACAGTGTGTCTTTTCATTCTGCAAGATTCGATTCAAAATAATTCTTGGGGTCATGGTTTCTATTTCTCCATTATATTGTCTCTCTCTATAGATAAACCTTTTTATCAAAGTTGTGCTAAAACTATTGAAATGTTGACTACTGTATATAAACGTGTTTATAGAAACACACACTCACACATACACTTACTGTATATACAATATAGGATTTAGGGCTAGATAAGTGTATATATAGCATATAACAAGAATAGGGTTGAGCTAAATTAAAAAATCAAACCATCTTGAGATTAAAATCTTTATAATGTGAGATTAAACTCTTTAAATTTAGGGGGAAAAAGTTAACATTAATCATTATACCTGAAACTTCAAGTAAGGGGGTGCCACTGTGGCTCAGTGGTTAGCTATGTCACCTCAGAGCAAGAAGGTTGCTGGTCGCTGGGTCAGTTGGCATTTGCATGTTCTCCCCGTGTTGGCGTGGGTTTCCTCTGGGTGCTCCGGTTTCCCCCATAAATCCAAAGACATGTGGTATAGGTGAATTGAATTAACTATATTGGCCCTAGTGTATGAGTGTGTGTGAATGTGAGAGTGTGTGGGTGTTTGCCAGTACTGGGTTGCAGTTGGGAGGGCAGTCACTCCATAAACATATGCTGGAATAGTTGGCGGTTCATTCTGCTGTGGTGATCCCTAAGAAAAAGAAATAAGTAGTAATATTTTTTAAAGAAAAAAAAATATTGAGACAAACTGTTGAAATAAAATGATGAGAACCAACTAATACAATTTTAATAATGTTTTTTTTTTGAGAAAAAACTTCAAATTTATAGAAAAAAATGTAATATAATTTGAAGAATAAACCATGAACCACAAAATTTCAAGTATAAACTAATATTTTTTTAAGAAAAAAATGTTCTATTGGGAAAATTGTTAATGTAAAAAGCTGAGAACAAACTAACACAATTTTGAGAATGTAGTCATTGTTTTTTTTGAAGCAGAAACTTTAAATTTAGACAAAAATAATACATAAAATTTGAAGAATAAACCACGATTAATCAAATTACTAGTATAAAGTAATAATGTTTTAAGAAAAAACTTGTTATATTGAGAAAACCAAAAAAGGTGAAAAAACTTAATTATATTAAGAGAAAAATGTTCAAATAAAATTTGAAGAATAAACCAAGAATCATGACATTTCATGTATAAAGTAACTTTTTTCAGTAAAAAGCTGATAACAAACAAATAAAACTGAGAATTTAGTCGTTATTTCTTTTTTGAGAAAAAAACTTTTCATATTTAGAGAAAAATGTTTTAATAAAATTTGAAGAATAAACTGATACAATTTAGAAAATAAAGTCATTACTTTTAAAGAATAACGTCATTGAGTTTTGAGAATGTTGAAAACAATGTTAAACATTATTGAATAACATTATCTTTTGTGAGAATTTATTTTTAAAGAATTTTAAAAAAGGAAAGTAAAAGTTAAAATAAAATAAAAGTTATTTTTTTATAAAAAATTGTTTAATTGGTAAAATGTGTATATTTTTCAATGGAGTATTGAGAATAGGCCTCAATTTGGAGAATAATTTATTTTCTTTTTTCTTTTATAAAGTAATTGAATTTTGAAAATAATGTTGAAATAAAATGTTAAGAAAAAACAATTTTGAGAACAGCATTATTTTTTGAGAAAAAAAATAATTAAACTGAGAAAAAAGTTTAAATAAAATGTGAAAAGTAAACTGAAGAAGTTGTTTAATTTGTTCATTTTAGATTTGAGAAAATTATCATTTGAGAGCAAAGAATTGCCTCATGGCATGGTAAAGTGTCCATAATGTGCGTATTTCTTGTCCACTGTCAAATACTACAAATTCGGACATTTACTCATCTCACATACTGTTTTTCACGTACTATATAGTAGAGAAGTATGTGATTTTGGATGCAGCCCATATCTAATTTTCAGCATTGAAGGCTTTATCAGCACTTATGAGCAGTTATAAATACAACAACAGTATCGTAACCCTCAGCATTAACAGTAGATTTTGCAGCACAGAAAACAGCGTCCTCTAGAGATGTCAACAACACAATCCAAACTCTCTCCTCATACAATGTTTGAGGGTAAAAGAAGGTGTCGTTCATAGGCAGCCAATGGACTCCTTAGGCTGGCATTATGCAATTGTTTAACAAATCTATGCAGACTTGTTTCAGACAGATCAGGGTCGCTGATTTCTTTTGGTCGCCAATAACTCCATTTTGTCTTTTGTCCTCTAAATAAAAGTTAATGACACTCATTTTATGTATTAAAGCAATTATAAGTGTGTGTGTGTGTGTGTGTGTGTGTGTGTGTGTGTGTGTGTGTGTGTAGCTGAAGGAGTCGGACACAAAGGCACACGTGAGTTCCAGTTGTGTCGCTTTGATCCGTCTCTGTTGTAACAGGAAAATATTCTTTCATAATCACCTGCGACGACTCCTGTTTTCACCTAATGGGAGACAAAGTGCTCAGCTACAGAATCAATGTGCTTGTCATTCACAAGTATGTCTGAATCTGGCAAAAGGTCATCGAGACTAGAATGTCGATTGCACATAAAATGCTTACAGGTCTGGAGAGCAAGACTGGCAATCTCAAATCCGCCCACAGACTTTCAATTGTGCGAGACGCCTCAGAACAAAAGGATGCTTCCCTACATACCAAGTCAAGGACGATTACTTTGCCTGACAGTTGCGAAAGATTTACATCATTGTGCTCACCTTTATGATGTCTTATGACTGTATTTAAATATAAATGTGACATAAAATCAGCAGTTTGATTCATTATAGCACTGCTGTCACACACTTAAAGTGGCATCAGAAAAGTACTTACATACTATGTGGCAGTTAGGGGCGTTTTTGCATCTATAATTTAGTTCCTGTGGTCCAGACTAAGGGCAAAAAATATATATATATATTCAATTCAATTCATCTTTGCTTCTATAGCACTTTTACAATGTAGATTGTGTCAAAGCAGCTTAACATAGAAGATTATAGTAAACTAAAACAGTGTCAATTCAGTTTGGTTTAGTTCAGTATGGTTTAATTTTTACTGCTGAAAGTCCAAACACTGAAGAGCAAATCCCTCGATGTGTAGCTCCACAAGTCCTGGACCATGTAATCCAGTGGCGATAGCGGTGAGGAACAAACTTCACAAATTGACGAAAGTGAAGGTGAAAACCTAGAGAGAAACCAGACTCTGTTGGACACCACCATTTCTCCTCTGGCCAAACTTTCTGTGTGGAACTGCAGTCTAGGTCCCGGAGATCTAAAGAACGCTGGACGTCCATCGTAGAGAAGCTGCAGGTGGAGAGGTCACGGCTAGTGTACAGGCTGGCCCTGAAGATCAATGCAGAGACTCGTCTGTCACTGGGGTCTTACAGGAATCAGTCTCTTTCTCTACACTCCTCCATGACCACCACAGCAGCAGCTCAGGATACGGCCTGGTCCAGGATTGTGGAAACCTCTGGAATCATAAAAACGAGACTAACATACGCGCAGATGCCGTTTGAATTATAACGTCTTTTGGGTTTCAGGCTCCGGTTGCCCATGATAATGCAGACTAACAGGAGGTTGTGTCTTAAGATGCGACTATAAAAAGTTGCATATTAAAAAAAGGTAAGGGAACAACAAATGATGTTTTATGAATTTTTAACAAAGCCGTTTTTGTTGCACAGCAAAATAAGCAATATAATTTATTAAAATACACAACAGCACATTTTTGTTTGAGTGAAAATACAGTGGTGTGTTTATTTGTGCCGTAAATGATAGCAGATTGTGATTGTTTCAAGACACTTTTCAAGACACTAAACTGCAAGCAATTGCATTATATTACAAACAGCTTTGTGGATTGCTAAAAAATATTGTTAAAATAAAGATAAAAACTATTTTTTTTGACAAATATTAGATTATTTGTATCCAATATATTTAAGTGAAATGACTTAGAATGCATGTAATTACCTAAGCCTGAAAATAAACCGATAAATAAATAAATAAATAAAAGGATTATTTCGAGCTGAAAACTTGCTGACGATAGAGCATTTACATAGGACGACATTGGAAATCACTGCTGTCATGTTATTTCCAGGAAACAAAAACGAACACAATGCAAAATCGTGGCACAAAGCTAAGCCGGAAGACATGGATTACGTCCTAATGCCAGAATGTTCATGCTCTTTCAGTGCTGCAGAATTAAATCAGTCTCAGAAGGTTTTAGAAGCATTTCAAGACCAAAGGCGCTCATTACTGAGCTGTGGGACAAAAATATTATAATAGTTAAAAATTATTTTAGAAATCTGATCCAGCCTCAGTGAGTGACTGCCAATCCCGGAAACACTAAACACAGGCAAAGAAAAGCTTTAAAAAAAAAATAAAAAATTGCCAAACTATTAAAATGCAAATAACTTCAAATATAGGCATGATTTAATTGACCAATAGTCTAGCACTGATAAAGTTCTTTTTTTTTTGTAAATCTAAAAAGATTATTAGTGTCACAGAGTGAAATATGTTTTTATAATCATTCAAAACAATGCATAATTCTTTGAAACATTTACAGTGTTCAGTATATTTTAGATAAATTTAAAAAGGCTCATCAAACACAGATTAATGATAAAAAATAAATAAATAAATAAATAAATACACAAATTTATACAGAAATGAGTAAATAAATCCATAAATTTCTGCATAAATAAAACAATAAATAAATATGCAAATAAATAAATAAATGTATGTATAAAATCCTCAAATTCCTGCATAAATAAAACAATAAATAAATAAATATGCAAATAAATAAATAATTGTATATATAAGATCCTCAAATTTCTGCAAAAATAAATATATAAATAATTAATACACTGTAAAACCGAATTCAAACCATTTGAGGAAATCGATTGCAACAAACCATTTAAGTTCAAAAACTCTGAATTCTGATGAGTGCTTTAAACTTAATCCATTTGAGTAAACAAAGCAATTTGAGCACAGTTAAACCCAATAAATGAAGAGAACTCAAACCAACTGAGTACTGTAAAACCCTATTAGTTAAGTCAACTCAAACCGTTTGCTACAAACTATTTGAGTTAAAAAAAAACTAATCTATATGAGTACTGTGAAGTTACTCTATTTAAGTTAAAGTAAAGAGGTATTTAAATAACTGAGTTCAAAACCCTTTCAGTAAATTTTGAGTTAACTACACTCATTTAATTTGATAAAGTTGACTGTTGGGTTTTACAGTGTAGTGCCGGCAGGTAAATAATTAAATAAATTGCACAAATGTTGGGGGGAAAAAAATGCTAAAATTCTCACCCCCTTTCAAACGTTTATTTATTCTTGAAAGTAGCTCCGTATTTTTCCGTACTTTTCCTCAGGTCAACATGCTAATGAAAGGGTGTCTGATTAATCATCAGACGCCAATCAAGCAATTTTTTTTCTAACAATCAACCAATGATGGCATAAAGATCACCTTTTAATGATTGATCAGACACCCCTTTAATTAGCATGTTGACCTGAGGAAACGTGAATACGCATATTCAATAAACAATTGAAAGGGGCGAAAAATCCCTAACAAAAATTAACTACAGGGATCCTGCAGGATTTTCATTTTTTCTGCAGGATACCTGCTGGTATCCTGTAGGAATTTCAAAATCCTGCAGGACAAATTGATAATATGTGCAGGCAATTCCTACAGGTTTTCGAATCATGCAGTACTTTTTACAGGAATCCTGAAGGATTTATTTTTTTCCCTGCAGGAAAGCTGCTGTCATGCAGGAATTATAAAATCCTGTAGGACACATTGATAATATGTGCAGGAATTTCTTACAGGTTTTACAATGGATCCAAGCAAGTGACAAATCCTGCAGGATTTTATAATTCCTGCAGGACTTGCAGGAGTTATTTGCTGTAATTGGATTGAAAGAAAGAAGTTATGTCACTTGCTGTAATTTTATTTAACAAAACTGCTGGTAGCAATACAAAATGAGTTCTAACAAATAAAGGATACAATAAATAAATAAATTAAATAAAGAAATAAATAAATAAAAGTATACTTATGAAGAGAATATATTATGCATTTATGCAAACAAACAAGACACGTTTTTACATTTTCTTTTTTACATTTGTACATTTTATTTATATACTTTATTTTATTAAAATAGGCTGTTTATGAGTTCAACAGAGTCTATCCCTCTCTTTTAAAATCTTTGTGGCTGTTATCCCTGATTCTGTCTTTTTGACCATTTTATTCTGTGTCCATCGCCTTTTTGTGGCAGCTGGAACTGGTGCCTCTTCGTTTAAGTACACTTTGTACTCTATTTTTGTCCTTAAAAATGAAGCAGGTTATTGTTATTGTTAGTGTGATTGGTAAACATAATGTGTTTTCTGCAATGTTAGAGTAAATTTATTTAGTAACTTATTTTAAACATTAAACATTTTAAATTAAAATATAAATGCAAAATTGAAATTAAATAAATCATTGCTGTCAATAATGTCTAGGTCTGTATTATACACATATAATATACAATATTTTAAGTTATATTGACTACTACTAATACGTGTGTGTGTTTGTGTTCTTTGGCAAAATGCTCTTTTAGTTTAGGATTTTCTTATTCCCCCAACATTCTTGTAATTTATTTAGTTACAAGAAGGCTACTTCTAATTATTTATATATTTATTTGTGCAGGAATTTGTTGATTTTTTATATAAATGTATTTATTAATTTGCATATTTATTCACTTATTTTAATTATCCAGGACTTTATGGAATTATTTATTTATATGTTTGCGTATTTACTCATTTATTGTTTTTGCAGGTTTCTTCCTGCATAGAAATAAGTTTTTTATATGTTACGTTCATTCTGTGTTCAATTAGTTTAGTCAAGAAGTGCAATCGATTAATACTGTCTTGAGTATCACCAGGGGGCGCGTTTTTTTTCCCATTACGCACAAAGTTTGTGTTGGACAAGCGGCTGATTAATCCCTTCACCGATTTCAGGTATGTCTCCGATCATTCGCTTATAGTAATGTGAAAGTAGGTGTTTTAAAATGTTTTAGAATGAACATTATTATGCTGACTGAATTCTGTTTAAGATGTTTAAAAGTAAGCAGGTGAGCTCTGAGCGCCATTTTGTATTACTTGATAGCGTTGAGGTGAAGTTGGTTGTACTGTATATTCGCACGTCCAGGCTTTCTACTTATTCAGAAAGGTGTTCTTTGCAAATTGTAAATAGGTAGCATCCAATTACTACGAAAGTACAACATTGCTTAGTCAATCAAATAGTGCTAATGTTGTCTTTAAGTCATATTTTCAGACTGAATATTCAAAGTACCAAGGTAAATAATACAGGGAGCATGTCACAAGTTGTCATTGAATAAATGCGCGAATATAATACCAACTTTACCTCAATAATGGCTCGAGGTCACGTTTAACAACAGCATTACATATTGATCATTCTTGTTTACAAATAATGTTTTATTTATGCTTGAAAAAGTGAAAATTGTGAGACTTTTATGCACAATTCCAGATAAAACAATTGCTTAAAAGAGCCATTCACATGTTGTTAAGAATATTTTAAACTGGTTAATTTGTGTCAGTCTATCTGGTTGAAAAGAATAAGTTATTTTAGTTTGGTATTGGTTATAAATAAGAAAATGCCTAAAGGAGTACACAACGTGTCTGAAATGAAGACCTAGTTTTGTTGTTAATCTATTCGTAAACACTGACATGTTCAAAAATAGTACCTCAGAAGTTGGAAAACTGCAGATTTGGCAACCCTTTCTGACAAATTTCACAACTTTTTACCATACGCTGTGGGTGTCTTAGACTTTAGAAGCTGATAAAGAGAAATGACCTCCAGTGTTTGACTTCCTAAGGTGTACTTTAAATAACTAATAAGATGCACTTGTTCAAATGAAAAGAATAAATGTGTGGAATTTATCCTGCACAATGTGAGCTTTCAGACTCCAATGATGGTTGACCATAACCTTATAAAGACAAGATCATACACTTCAAAGAAATGCTTCTCTTTTTCTGTTTCTAGTCCAAATATCTAAAAGTTCTTGAAGCATTTTATAGTCAAGTAAACTTATTGTCAAGTTTTCAGTAATAATAAGTCAAAATAAAGCCAGTTTTTCAATGAAAACAAGCAAAATAATCTTAGTCTTTGCTTTAAAATTAGATTATTTGTCTTATTTTCGTTTAATAAAAAACGTA
Organism: Danio albolineatus; assembly: GCA_903798035.1. Lineage (NCBI taxonomy): Eukaryota > Metazoa > Chordata > Actinopteri > Cypriniformes > Danionidae > Danio > Danio albolineatus. The sequence goes on along the minus strand of CAIGQQ010037291.1, from coordinate 13,256 downwards.
CTTCATGTTGACTTAATTCGGAAAACAAGACAATACTATTTAGTTGTCTATAGAAAATGCTTTGTGATTTAGGAACTTTTAGATTTGGACAACAAACAAGACAAACTGAAAATCATTTTTTGCAGTTTACTGGATGCGTAGTAAATCATTTAAGACACAACTTTTCCAGTCATTTACAGGCATTTAAGTTTAACTCTGGCAAACATCCTTTACAGCAGGATGTACCTCAGCTTTCCTTGCGTCATCCTTAAAAGTTTTGTGCACTTTGGCAAGCTTTAAAACACATCGCTTCTGTTCCTTATTAATAAACAAAGAGAGAAAAAAAGCAGAGAAAGAGACTTACGACTTGGTCAGATAGTGTAATGTTTTATATTCAGTATTTATGAGGGTATTGTAACTGTTGTATTGGCATGCGGAGGCTCTTTTGAACGTGACCGCAAAGAGAGAGAGAGTGCTGTGCTCCGCAGGACGAGTGAATTTACTGAAGCCCGGCCGCAGGCTGTAAATCAGCACTAAACCGGGTGTGATGGGAAAAATATGGGCTGGCATATGTGTGTGCACATCCTAATTTAATCATGCAAATTCACTTTGTCTGGGCACCCGCACCACCTCAAACAGTGTTAAGACTAGGCTCTGATGTTAGCAGAGAGCCTCATCTGGAACATGACTGCAATACTTACAACTCGGCTTTATTAGGCCAAACCCCGGGTCCTGCCTCCACATTAAATAAGACTATGCTGTTCTGTTTCCTTTATAGAGAGAGAAAGGAGACACATAAGGCAATCCTGTTTTGATATAGAGTAAAAAATAAAAATGGTGCCTTTTTTCCAACATAAAACATTTTGTGACGTTTATGAGTTTTAGTTAGGTTAATCAGGTTAAACAAATTGATTTGCTTTGGCAACTTAATCATATACAAAAATATTTATTTATTTGTTTATTTATTTATTTTTTGTATTTCAGTGTTGGGCTACACAATATATTGTTTCATCATCAATATTGCAATGTGTGAGTTCGCAATAGTCACATTGCAGTAAACTGCAATGTAGTTGGGATTATAATTGACCAGACATTACAGTTAACATATTGGAGTCTTTTAAACTTTTAACCATTTGCATGTGCTTTTAAGGCCTGTGTAAGCATTTCAAGCAAATTTAAGCCATTTGGGCACATCAAATTTAACATTTGTAGCTTAAAGATTAATTGTACATTTATATAAAAATTTACTCAATGAAAATGATAGTGTTATTATTATTATTATTTATTATTTATTATTTAGTTGTAATTAGTTGGCATTATTTATTGTAATTAGTGTTGCTGAATACTCAGTGGAGTAGCGGATGGGCCTGTGGGGAGTCCCACATGATAGGGTATTTCAGTGGTATTTGGTGTCACTGAAATGCAGTTTTTTCATTCATTCATTTTTAATGGTGATTTGGGAATTCCGAGTAAATGAATATATCGGCTATATTTTACTATAAACGATATACCGTTCTTTAATTATGTTGAATGTTTTTTTCAACATTCTAAACATTCTGTAGTAGTTGTCTCAAATTAAACTAAACGAATAACCAACATGGAAAAAATTCAGCTTTGAGAAATTATAGTGATAAATTGATAAATTAAGTGGTTCATTCATTCATTCTGTAGTTAGTGTCGGGTGGCAACAGAGGTGAATTTCCAGATGCAGCTTTATGTGAATGGTCAGGACAGGTGGCAAAACAACACAACAGTAAAACAAACAAGGGTCCAAAAAACACGAAAGGCAAGACATGCTAGGGTGCGTGTGCGTGTGTGTGCTATGTTTATTATCCCTTTGATTAGTCCTGAACAGCTTCAGCTGTGTGTGTGTTTGCAGTCAGGGGGAAACTGGGCCCCCTGGGCAAAAAAAAATGTAACTGCAAATTATGTAGTTTTAATTCATTCATTCAATTACATAAATCAAAATCTGAATGAGGGCGCCACGGTGGCCTAGTGGTTAGCACGTTCGCCTCACAGCAAGAAGGTCGCTGGTTCGATCCCCGGCTGGGCCAGTTGGCATTTCTGTGTGGAGTTTGCATGTTCTCCCCGTGGTTGCGTGGGTTTCCTCCGGGTGCTCCGGTTTCCCCCACAGTCCAAAGACATGCGGTACAGGTGAATTGGGTAAGCTAAATTGTCCGTAATATATGTGTGTGTGAATGAGAATGTATGGATGTGTTTCCCAGAGATGGGTTAGGGCTGGAAGGGCATCCGCTGCGTAAAACAAATGCTGGATAAGTTGGCGGTTCATTCCACTGTGGCGACCCCAGATTAATTAAGGGACTAAGCCGAAAAGAAAATGAATGAATGAAAATCGGAATGAGGATTAAAAAATGTTGAAATGATGTTCCCTAAATAATGTGTATTTAAGTACTTGAAACATTTTAATCTATTTATAAATCATCATATCTATGGCGAATTAGCAGCTTAGATCATGATTTTAATCATGTTTTTAATTAGCGAAACTGTTGCTAATTATTTTTCAGAAGTTTCAAATAGTTCCCCTAACCAACACGGCCTTTTGATGAAATCATGACAAACATCACACATCAATAAAGCAAGCCAAGAGATCCATGCTGCGGTTTAAAAACCATGTGTGGCGCATTAACAGCCAATCAACCTGTAATTTCAGCATAATTAAGCTGGAAACCAACAAATCAACAGTGCAGCTTAATTATCCGCGTCAGAATTAACAAGATATTTTATAAATAGCACAGACGCCCGGTCTCATCCAGAGCGGTGAGGAAATTACAGCACCAAAACAGTGCAATTACACTGGAGAGAGGCTTCTGAGTCTGAGCCGGTGTTTCCACATGCGTTTCACAGTCCAGCGTCTTACTGGACCATGAAATTAAAACACCACTATAAATTATTCACTATGGCGAGCCTTTTATCTGACTGTAGTGTGACTCTGAGATGGCGAAGTCCAGGCGTGTTGACAATGCAGATCTGGACAGGGCCACGGCCTCTCGTTTGTTACACTTTGAACATTAAAATTAACAAGCTACAGTGCGGCTAACACAAACTTTATCATAAAACGGGCTCTATGACCCGAGACCATTAAAATGGCTCAACTTGGCAACTTGTCCCCGGGGTTATTCTATTACAGCCTCCCGCAAAGAGAACAGACCTCCGTAATTTATAACACCTGAAGGCTCGCCTTTTTTATCTCTCAATTCATGAGCTGGCAGCTGAATTCATCTGGTATCTGTGTCCACGCTAAATGTGTGAAGAAAAGGGAATGTAGCGTTGGAGAAATAATAGGATGGAAGTTTTTTGCGCACGTTGTTTTCTGAGCAGCTGATGCAGTTTTATGATTGTGTCAGAGTGCTTGTGAAATAAGTTAAATAAAAGAACTAAAATAGGATAAAATCAGAGAGACTTTGAGAGTAGACTGTGCTTTTGGTAGTTTTTTTTGTCAAGTAGACTGTGAGGTCTGATAATGCACTTAATATGCACAATGTGCAGGAAATACCATCTGCTTTGTGCAATTTCCAGATGCTTTACAGTACATCACTGTCTGTTCTCACTGTACTGTTCTGTCTACTAAAAGCAAAAGGTATAAAGTAGTAGAAATCAGATCAGATTTTTTTAAGCTTCAGTGAGGACACTAAATAAACACATGCGTCTGCAATGTTTAAGTGCTGTTTAATGGTTAATTACATAGGCCTATGTCAAAATGTTTGTCCCCTAAACCTAACAACTAATTATCTTAGCAGCAACTGTTGCAATCAAGTGTTTTCAAAACCTTGAAATGAGTCTGTTACAGTGCTGTAGAGGATTTTCAACCCACTTATCTTTGCAAAATTGTTGTAATTCAGCTACATTATAGAGTTTTTTTGAGCCTATATTGCCTTTTGCCATGAATTTCCTTTTTAAGGTCATGCCACAGCATCTCAATTGGATTTTAGGTCAGGTCATTGACTGGGCCACTCCAAAGTCGTCTTCAGTCATTTGTTCTTGCTGCTGTACTTTTGATAATTGTCCTGCTGCAGAAAGGGGCTTTAATTTAATATATATTTTTTTAATTATACATAACTCTGTGTGATGCCCCTAAAACATTAGCCGCAACAACTGCAATAAAGCATTTTTGATAACTGGCAAGTCTGTTTACAGCACTTGCGAGTCTGTAGACAGTACTGTAGTGGTTCTCATGGCCCACTTACCTTTGCAGAATTGTTGTAACAGCCACATTGGAGGGTTTTTGAGAACAAACTGCCTTTTTAAGGTAGAGCACCTAAATTGGATTCAGGTCAGGACTTTGACTAGGCCACTCCAACGACTACATTTTGTTTTTCTTAAGCCGTTTCTTTCTTGCTGCTGTGCTTTGGATAATTGTCCTGCTGGTGAACCCAAGTTTGCTTCAGCTTGAGGTCGCTAACAGATGGCCGAACATTCAACATCACACTACCACCACAAACATTTTATTGTTGGTATGATTTTCTTTTTCTGAAATGCTATTTTTACGCCACAAATAATAATACACACACCTACCACAACGTGTTTTTATCTTGAAACTCATACAAACTATTTTTGCTCCGTCTCGATCTTATGGATGAGTCATGAACACTCTCCTTGACTGAGGCAATTAGGCCTGCAGTTGTTTGGATGTTGTTGTGGGATCTTTTGTAACCTCTTTGAAGAGTTGTTGCTGCACTCTTGGTGTACATTTGATCAGCCAGCCACTCTTGGGAATGTTCTCCCTCATTTTGGCATTTGTAGATAATGGCTCTAACTGTGATTATCTGCAGTCCCAAAGTTTTAGAAATTACTTTAAAACCCTTTTCAGACTGGTAGATCTCAATCTCAATTTTGCCTTCAACTGTATATACAGTATGAGTAAATATAAGTGTCACAAATTTATCCAACTAAGTCTCATCATATGTTTTTTATCAGGCACATTTAGTATTTTAATTTTAATTTAATAAAAAAAGAGAAAGGTATTGAAATGACTTATTTTATTGCATTAAAGTGAAATTACTGCTACAAATGACTAAACTACTCGCTAAAAATAGTAGTTTTTAAAGATGCAGTATTAAAAGAAGAAAAAGAAAAGACCAGTTAATATTGGTAATAGATTTGTCATATTTATTATATGATTTATTATAAGGTGCTTGTTTTAGATAATGTTAATTTGCGTTCTTTTTATATATTTATACTCATATTGTGTCTTTAAATTTTTAAATACCAATATTACCTTTTATATAAAATATTACATGTAGATAAATTAAATAGTGAAACAAATTCCATAATGTTAAAATTTTTTATTTTTATTATTATTATTATTATTATATTATTTTCTTTAAATAAATTCAAAGGTAAATAAATTCATAATTTGATGTAAAACAAAAACCATGACACAAATTTACTTGAATTGAAACTTAAATAGAGCCGGTTTTGATATTTAATTTGATCAATATTTCAAATGAGTGTCATTTAAATTGCAATCAGACATGCTGTCAACACTTTTATTGTTTTATTTCTTTTACTTTGTTACAACAAACAAATAAACAAAACTGATATAATGAAACTATTCTGTGATATGTATCTTTTTCAAAATTTAAACAGTAATTAATGCTATTTAAAACTGCTATAGTGTTAAGACGTTTAAAGAAGAAATAATTACTATGATGTGAGATCTTATATTAGCCTTTTTAATCTCAAGTAATTATAATTAGCTCCAACTACATACAATCAACACCATATCACTGACTTACTGTAACAACAACATGGTTCTTCTCAAAGGTGATAGTACAAATAAAATAAACTCGCTCTGCAGGCTTGTCATTTATTTGAATCCCAATGTTTTATACACTAATTGGAAACAAATTGCACACACAACTAAATACAAATAACTAGAGCGTCTGCAGGCTTGAAACTGATCCGTCTTTCCTTGTTGTGCTGATAAATTTCTCGGTATTTCAGGCATATAATGGCTGTCGAATTGTTCGTTTACAAGCCATCAGGTTTGTCAAGTCAGCAGTCAAATGGTGATTAAATCGCTCATTTCTGCTGTGATGCCAGTCGTTTTTATGGCATAATGGAAGATCAGAAAGAGATTAGCATTTTCTTCCGCTTTTTTTTTCTTTTCTCGTGTTTACGCCTCTTGTCTCTTCTGTTTGATATTTCTTACATTTTAAAGGTCTCCATGTAATGAATAACACATGAGCTACATGGTTCCAGTCTAATAATCCTTCTGAAAATAGGATGTTTTGGAAAAAAATAAAAGGCCAACTCCAGTGTTCTTCCATAGGTGCTAATTGTGAAGCGTTTCAGCAATTAGTGGTTGCAAGTTGTTGCTGCAATTTGTGTCCAATTAGTGAAGAAAACATTGGATTTTAAAAAGATGGCAAGCAGATGAAGCTAGTTCATTTTTATTTCTACCAACTTTTGAATATTTTTTGTCATTGTTGTGTAGTTATTCTAGTAAATGTGTGCATTAAATCCATGCGTCATCTTGAATATCAAATCCATATCTATTTATATTCATACAAATCCTCATTTTATCAATACATTATATTGAAATTAAAAAATGCAGAGTCCCACATAATTCCTTCATGTTGTCCTAACATAAATCGATTAATTTAACAGAACAATTTTAAATGAATTGAACAAAAAACAATTAAGTTGTTTAAAAAAAATCTCAAGAATTGTGTGTCACTTCAGCTCATTTTAAATAAGTAATTGAACAAGCAACAAATATAGTTTTTAAGACACTACCGTGTTGTAGGCATGGGCCGGTATAAGATTCTGACGGTACGATAACCTTGGATAAAAATATCACGGTTTCACAGTATGACGGTATAAAGCAAAGCCCTTTTCCCCTTTTAACACAATATTTTTTATTTTGAGACACATTAAAAAATGTTTGGGGGCAGTAAACATGCCAGGCTAAATAATTCAAGTGAATCATTGACTTCTGCGGTCTTCATTTGTTTAAAAACACAGATGTCTTTACAATTTACACCTAAAAAAACAACAAAAAAATGTAAATAAAAAAATCTTACACATACCTCAGGAACGGTATAGCAGAAAATGTTGGCGGTATGAAAACCTTGGCTTTTCCAAACAGCGGTATACCTTGAAAACGGTTATCGTCCCATGCCTACTGTGTTGGGACCCATAGGGTAGGGCGACGTCGACCAATTTGGCATCAAACGATGTCTAATGTGAAACATCGTGATGAACAATGGCATTGTTGTCTTAGGTGGTGGTGAATGAATTACTTATGAATAAGTAATTTATTCATAACAAATTGATTGTTTGTAGCCTACCATTTTAACTACCTGACTCGTATGGTCTTTGTTTTACCAATAACCAAATCATAAATAAATAAAGAAGTTGGTGTCAACAAACATGGTTGGTAAAAAAGGTGCACAACCTTAAAGTGTAAACCGGGCCTAAGTGTGTTTTTTGCAAGCGGGTTGCTGCTGCAATGGGTCGGGGCGGAGGATCACGATGCCTGCTCTGCAATGCATTGTGATGTCTATTGGCCATCGGCGATGGCCAATGGCATTGTCTATCGACCCAACCCTAGGTACCAAGCACATCAAATCAGTTTAAGTGTGTAGCTTGAATGCAAAATTACAACTGCCTGCAAAATGTGGTAACTTAACAAAAAACTTTAATTTAATTTAGCATTAATTTAAGTTAATATATTTACTAACATGAACTAGGAATGGACAATGCTTGTACTGCAGATTTATTAATGAAATTCACCATTTTACATTTATTTCATCGTAAAGTTGTGCTGTGAGTTAACGAGGCCTAACAATGAGTGACTTCGCTGAATAATTAACAGGGCTCAACAATAAGGACTGCCCGAAGGCCCGGGGACAGTGTGAGAGATGCTCGGGACAGAATCGTCAGGCCAGTGCTGCCTTGTCACTAAATTTTAATTTGCCTGCAACTATTTGTCAATTGCATGCATATATTGTCTTAATATCAGGAAATAGTTTGTGCTTTAAAGTAATTGAATGCTACCTTCTCTGTGAAGTCGTAAATTCCATATTGTTTTTTGGGTTCCTCTTATCTGATTGGATGTTGTTAGCACGTTATTTTTTTTCGTAAACTGGTAAAAACCAGAACAGCGAAGAGACGACAACATGACGGCAACATCAAATTATGAGGCTAAAAGAAAATGTCTGTTTTGTGATGTCAGCCAGGTTTTGTTTTGCAATAAAACACCTGCACATTTTCTTTAAAATTTATATAAATTATTTTTGGCACATTATTTAAAATATGTTTCTAAGAAATAGCAATACACTTTTCTTTTTTGGTGGGGCCAGTGAAAAATTTGGCAGGACAAGTAAAAACCACTGGTCCAATTGGGCCAGTAGAAAAAATCCTTAGTGTTGAACCCTGATTAATGTACTGGTCATAGTTTGTTCCTGTTATTAAATACATTAACTAACATGAACTAATGAAAGCTATTTTACAGTGTTGCCATAAATGTTAAGTGCCAAGTGTTTTAAATAGGTTTTAATATTAATAATATGACATTTTTGGGAAAAAAAATGCAGTGATTTAAATATAAAAGGTAACCACTAGTAGTCTTAATCATTTATTCATTAATTTGAATCACTCTTACAGTACATCTAATTTGTTCCTCGTCTTTATTTAGTTTAGATTGTACACTGTAATAACCTGAGCTCACTAAAAACTTCATACGACATATGAATTGAGTGATGCTCTTTTTTTCAAAACTCTACATTTATTAGAGCCGAAGTGGCCTTGATAGTGAATGCAGTCCTTTAAGCAAAGTTACCTAATTGCAAATCGACCACACTCTGTGATTTCAGCTTAGTGACTCATATCAAGTAAAATATAATGATCACAACCACAATGTCATCGTTTGACTGACCGAGTCAAATATGAGTCAAGCAAGAAAGTGATTCATAAAATAATAGAGCTTTAAGCTGTAGTGTCTGTAGTGGAGGTAAATGGCTTGAATATAGAACATGGTTCATCCTATGGAATGCTAATCAGCTAATTATCTTGAAACAGTGACCACACACTACTGTATATACCACAACATCAGTTATATTAAAATAAACATTCTATTCATCCGGAATATTTATGCTCTTCTAAATTCTTATGGCTTTATTATGCACACTGTATTAATCTATTTATGTGCAAGGTCTTATAGAGGGTACAATAATAAACAGTAGTATTCAGATTAAGGATTTTTATCATTAGGTTTAATAAGCAGATATAAAATATAGGAATTCAATCTCACATTAAACAAATCTTCCACACGCTCAGTTAGAGATGATTATTATGAATATAATTATTTTTCATGACATAAATGAGTGACAGTTTAAAATGTATTTATAAATAAATGTCAAATTATTTTGCAACTTAACGAAGACTTGTATTTGGATCCACCTTACATTAATGGGCCTACACACATTATTGACAATGATCTTCATGTAGTTACATCTGTGTTTAATTTCTGAGTACATTTATATGACATTGTTGACCCATCCCTTATACCTTCACCCGTATTTAAATCGACCTATACTACTAAACCCTAAACTTATACATTAAACACACCGCATGAGAACCATTAATATCGTGCAATATAGTATGAACGCATTAAGTACAGTCAACTTATTTTTGATGCAAGTATACATAAAGGCCATTTAATATTAAACACTCCACTTTTTGGTCCGTTTTTCAGCTCCCCCGCACCCCCCAGTGTTCAACGGTTGAGTTTTACCTTTTTTTTTTTGTAATCTAATTAGGCCTGTCACGATATCTATTTTTTGTTGTACGATATATTGCACCAAAATATATCGCGATAAACGATATTATTGTCATTTTAAGACTATTTTGGGCCACTCATTATATAATATATTTAGCATTATAATGCTATATATATATATATATATATATATATATATAGCATTATAACGCAAGTACACTATTCAAAAGAACACATAGTATTTTATTCTTAAGAATATTAAATTTAATTAAGTCATTTTAATAATTTAATGATTAGGCATTTAAATCAGAATGTGAAAACGCATATCCAAAATACATAATAATAAAGGTTAAATGTAAATACTATAGTGTTTTTTAACCATTCTGACACTGACACCTCAAACAGAGATAAATAGGTTGTACAAACAGCTAAAATGTTGCAAGAATTGTTTTTTACGTACGGGCGATATATATTGCATCACCAAAAATCATTGAAGTCATGTCCTTGTATTGTGCGATAAGTCGATATATTGATTATTGTGACAGCCCTAAATCTAATCAGCCAATCTCCGAGTCTGGCGGGGGCACTTTTAGCATAGCTTAGCATAAGTCATTGTATTGGATTAGACCATTAGCATCTCACTCAAATAATCATAAAAAAAATAAATAAAAAGAAAGAGCATTGACACTTCTGTAGTTACTTTATGCACCAGTGGGAAAAGTTGCTACATTGGCTTGGAACAATCTAATTCTCATTCTAATCATCGAACTTTGCTACCATGACCACAGCAGACGCAATGATATTACACAGCGATGTTACTTAGTTACTAGGGATGCTCCGATCGATCGGCCGAAGATCGGTATCGGCCGATAATCACATTTTATGACTTGATCGGTACTCGCTAACTTGGCCGATCTTACGAACCGATCACAATTGATTTAATTAAATCTAATGAATTGCATCAAACTACTCAAATTTGTTCATTTATATAAGTTTTAAAAAAAATTTGTTTGTTTTGTTTTTATTTCTGCTCAGGCTTGTATTTGACAATGTTTAAGTTAAATCAGACTTCTCCATTTTAGGAGATGAAATGTTTATTTTGTCCTTCACCGTTCACTGTACTACTGGACAATGTTTTAATAAACCTTGTGGGTTGCATCAGCCTGCTCAATTTTTTTTTTTGTCTCTTATTCAGTATCCTGATGTGCATAGTGTTATGCATTAACCCCATTGTAAAAGCATATTAAAATATTCTCTGTATAATAAATACTTATTTGTGATTATTTAGTAGTCTGTTAAAACAATAGTTTTACTACATATAGTGTTAAAATGTAACAAAAATATAACAAAGGCAACAACAATAGTATTACTTTATCTGAAAAAAAGTTAATGGTGATCAGAGAGTTTACATATCAGTTATATAAACTTGAAGCATCAGAATCGGCATTGGTATCGGCTGATCAGCATGACAAAAAATCGGTATTCTGTATCGGTGGCAAAAATCCTGATCGGAGCATCCCTATTAGTTACCTAGCTGGGGACTGTTTTCATTTGCTTTGAATGTTACCACTCGATTGAATCATTGAATCCTTGTTATCAGTGGTTATCAGCTGATAGATAAGGGCCAGTAGGGGCCTTCTGTGCCTACTGGTAGGCTCAGAAGGCTGTTATCATCCATCCACATGGCTAATCAGCTATACTAATAGAGAAGACTCCAGGTCCAGATCTGTTTTACATTACTGTGACGGTTGGGGTAGGGGTAGACGTTAAAAAATAATTTAATGGAAAAATTATTATATAATATAAATAATTCTCATGGTTAATCAGCTATATTAATAGAGAAGACTACAGATCCAGATGTGTTTTTACATTACTGTGACGGGTTTAGAGTAATTTAATAGGAAAATTTAATAAAAAATATAAATAATTCTTATTAACTTCTGGCTGCAGTCACATGTGATCTAGAGCTGATTAACCACGTGGATGGACGGTAACAGCCTTCGGAGCCTACCAGTAGAAGGCCCCTATTAGTCCTTATCTACCAGCTGATAACTACTAATAACGCCCATTCGATCAAAGTGATAACATTCAAAATGGCTTACTTTTTTCATGTGCTACGTAATGTCATTGTCATAGTAAAGTCATGCTTTAAATAGAAAAATGATCAAAAGATGCTTTGATCAAGATGCTAATGGTCTAATCAGATTCAATGATTTATGCTAAGCTAAGCTAAAAGTGCTCCTGTCTGACACAGAGATCGGCTGATGAGTTAAAGAAAATGGTAAAATGTAAAGGTATAAATGAAGCAAATTTATAAATAAAGAGTATTTGGACTTCTAGTGTACATAAGTTTGTCAATTTTACATTTTTTTGTTGCCGACTCTCTCAGAAGAGCTACATTTCATTTTAAATGTTCAGTCCACACTGATGTACTCATTATGTTTGGTGCAGCTAGGGATATTCACTCCTAAACATCTCTCCCTTTGTGCTTCAGCTCACATTTCAATTAATCATTGATGTTTCTGAGTTCATGGAGAAGTACACTTTCTACCGCTGTCCTCAAATCTCTTTCGGCTCTTTTGTCTCTGAGCTCTTTGCTCTTGATTCTCCCTGGTTACCAGACGACCCAGAGGAGCATTTGCTCAGAAGTAAGAAACAGAGGGGGAAAAAAAAGACAGCTGCCGTTTGGTTTAGAGCCACCCTGTTCTCCTCGGAGTATGGGGTAATTGCCCAACACGTAACTCCCAGTGATGAGAAGATACTGCAGACGCGCTAAAAATAGCTGACAGGGCCTTCAAAGCACAAAAGCCTCCAAACCAGCTGAGTGAAGGGGTTTTGATGATTTCCATCAAGGCCAGCGTGATAATTATCACCGTGTCATTACAAAAAGGTGAGATAAGCCATTTTGTTTGCACAGAAAGTGATGATTCTTGCATTGCCTTCCATAATATTAGCCAGGACTCCTGGGAGAGGTGCTGGTGGAGGGAAAGCCAGGGTCTTCATTACCTCATTCAGTGTGCATTCAAATGTAATTCCTTGTTTAAAAAGACTTGCATATGAGCTAAACTCCATGAATGCTGGTTCTTTGATTATATTAAAGAATCAATAGCATGGCGATTTAACATTCAGTCTGTATGGTAATGTTTGTAAAGCTAAAACAAGCTTGTGGTTGTCCTGTCGCAATGTCTTTTTTTTGTGGTACGATATATAGCATTAAAAAATATTGCAATTAAATAATACATCATTTTAAGACACATAATGGCATCATAATGCAGTACACTCTTCCAATGAACAGATAATATTTTATTCGTAAGAATATTTCATTTAAATATAGTGATTTTAACAATTTAATAATTAGGTATTGGAATTTAGAATGTGTAAACCCATATCCTAAACAAATAATAAAAATAAATGTTACGAAATAATCCATGTTTAAAATAACTTGGAAAAAGTAATCTGGCACCCACATGAAAATATACTAGTGTTTTTTTTTTTTTTTTTACCATTCTGACACTGACACCTCCAATAGAGA
>CAIGQQ010037284.1:0-10708 GCA_903798035.1 Danio albolineatus | reverse complement strand
ATATATATATATATATATATATATATATATATATATATATATATCGATCATGATTTTCGAAAGTATTACATCGCTTTGTAAATGTTTATTATTAAGATTTGATGAGGCCCCTATACAGTCTGATAGAGCGCTTGGACCTGGAAGCCCTTCGCATGACGTCACACTTAACAAGCGGAGAGACTGTAACGAACTCAATTGATAAAAGACAGTCTACCATTCTCCATTTCCCGTACAGCTCTCCCAACAAAAATGCTTGCTGCAAACCAACAGCTTTGCTGTATCGGCCCTGACAGAATCACAGAGAAATACATGACACAAACCCTGTGGATCAAGGAAAAACACAAACAACCCGTGCCGTGCAGACGTGACCTCACTCACTCATTGAGTCTCCCAGTTTGGCAGGTCTGCCTTGCCTTCGGAAAGCACACCCTCTCAGGAATAATTAAGAAGCAGGGTCTTCTCATAGGAAAAGAAAACTCGGTTACACATTATTTTGATGGTCCGTTTGTTGAATTTAAGTTACATGTGAACTAATTCTCATTAGATTATAAGTAGACTGTTAGGTTGGAGTTAGGGTTAGTGTTGGCAAGTTGGCATGTACTTGCAAAGTTTCTTATAGTCAGTTAAATGTCTGTTAAATGTCAGTATCAACAGATATTAAGTAAACAGTCTACTAATACTCAAATGGACCATCGAAATAAAGTGTTACCGAAAACTCTGCTATGAATAATAATGAGAAAGCGATGCGTCATCACTCCACTTGCAGTTTGGCGCTACGTGATTGATTTTGATCCGCCCCCAAAATTATTTTAAACTCTGAAAATGAAATTAGCTGAAATTAATGACAAAAGCTCAAAATAGTCCAGTTTTTCTGCACAATTAAAGCTGACAGGAGCTAACGCTGTCTTAACTAATGCTCAACGCACACAAAAAAAAGTACTCCAGGGTTTCTTGAACCTTTAGGGTGAATGTACGAACATGTGAATATAAAACCAACTTTCCCTCAATCTTCCCTACTACTGTATAAAGCAATTAAAAAACAGCAACTTACTACTTGCAACAGAAGTACATGAACTTTTTTTTACATGAAGATTTTACATGAATTACATGAAGATTTTTGCAATTTTAGCACAAAGATAAAATGCTTTAGTATGACAAACCAACTATCAGCACAAAAAGTCATGAAAACAACAGCCTGTGCTACATATATACATATATTATTTTCAAACCAGCAATGAATCCTTAAAACAAACTCCCCAATACTGCATATTTCTCATTACTGCTGTTACTACTGTATTTTCAATCAAATAAACGCAGTTTACTCACCTGTTACCAACAGCTTTTGATGGACGGTAGCTCAAACCTGCTAGCGAAATGCTAACACATGGCGATGTACTGTATTACAGCATCAAGTTTGTCCAAAGAGTTGCTTTGTGGTTTGGCATTTTTTGCAAATAAAGTCAGATTAAAGGGTTTGAGAGTTAAAACACGTCATATCATTAAGCTGCCACTGACACAAATGTTTGTAATGCTATTTCCCTCCAAAGTGATGTCACTTCCTGAACAATGATGTCATCTGGGTGGGGTTCTTGCAATTTAAAGGGATATCGCAGAACATTTACTAAGCGATGTTGCATAATGTATCAGCTGATAACCATTTTTTTTTTTAAACATTTAATAAATAGGGAATAGATATAGGGGGAAAAAGAGCTTGTATTATTTCTATATTGAATGCACATGTTTACAAGGTACATTTGAAAGGATTTATTGTTTGTACACTTTCTAAAGTGTGAAGTTTGTACATTACTCACAGAGTTCATTTTAACACAGTAAGAGTTTATTCTTACATCAAACTGGAGTTTGTGTAACCCTTCAAAGTGTTAATATATTACCTTTTTTCCTTTATTATGAATTGGTGTGTGTGACAGATAACAGTGATCAAATATGTTGAAAATAGTTTCAATTTATTAAATGTTCATTAATCTTTTCAGAAATAATTTCAATACATTCAACTCTTTGCATTTTAAAATGCAACAAGACATGTTTCAAGTTTAAGTCAAACATACTGGTTTGATCACTGTTTGTCTGAAAGAACCGGTTCGAGTAGAAAAACTGGACTTTCTATCACTAGTGGGAAATACACTGCATATTGGATTAAAAGTTCATTCATTAATTTTCTAGTCGGCTTAGTCCCTTTATTAATCCGGGGTCACCACAGCGGAATGAACCGCCAACTTATCCAGCATTTGTTTTACGCAGCGGATGCCCTTCCAGCCGCAACCCATCTCTGGGAAACATCCATACATTCTCATTCACACACATACACTACGGACAATTTTTAGCTTACCCAATTCACCTGTACCGCATGTCTTTGGACTTGTGGGGAAAACCGGAGCACCCGGAGGAAACCCACGCAACCACAGGGAGAACATGCAAATTCCACACATAAATGCCAACTGACCCAGCCGAGGCTCGAACCAGCGACCTTCTTGCTGTGAGACGAACATGCTACTCACTACACCACCATGGCGCCAGATTAAAAGTTTAAAACTGAAAAAAAAAAAAAAACCTCTTAAATATACGCTCTTTCACACTCGTGGATTAACATGTACTCTGGTTTTAACACGGAACAACACCAAAAAAATCACAGCATATTTACTATTCAGATTAAAACAAGTGTGTAAAAAATAAATACTTAATTAAACATGTTTTAAACAGAAGATCTTTCTTTTAAAATCACATTGCAACATTCTGATTATTTACAAATCTCTTTACCTAGAGTGTAATGAACATTGTTTGCAATCAAATGTATTTAAAGTGCTTGTTACCCAGTTGTCGTAGAAAAATTAGCATGACCAACCCAGAATAATAAAGTTGTTGAACTTCAAGATCGAATAATGCAATTAAAAAGCATAAGATAAGCAGAAAACACTCAATATTTTAAATATTAATAGATTTTTTTTTACACAATCTGTAAATCAGAGAAGTAAATATGGACTCCATTCATTCATTCAATCATTCATTCATTTTCGTTTGGCTTAGTCCTTGATTATCAGGGGTTGAACAGTGGAATGAACCACCAACTATTCCAGCATATGTTTTACACAGCGGATGCCCTTCCAGCTGCAACCCAATACTGGGAAACACCCACACACTCTTGCAGTCACACACACACACATACACTACGGCCAATTTAGTTTATTCAATTCACCTATAGCGAATGTGTTTGGACTGCGAGGACAACTGGAGCACCTGCATGAAACTTACGCCAACACGGGGAGAACATGCAAAGTCCATACAGAAATGCCAACTGGCCCAGCCGGGGCTCGAACCAGAGACCTTCTTGCTGTGAGGCGACAGTGTTAACCACTGTGCCACTGCGCCGCCCCGACTCATTCACTAGTTGAGAATTGCGTCATTATTTAGGTGAAACTGACTTAATCTTTAAAACTTTGCAGACCTTATACATTCACAATATAAACCATATGAATTATAGTATATTCCTTTCAGTAATAATATTGAATAATATGCAAATGCTTAATGATTTATGTACTATACAGTTTGTGAAATAATATTTTCTGTATTTTAGTAGACATCTTTGTTTACCAAACAAGTGGTTCTATTTGGATTTGCATTGTAAAATAAAAGTTAAAAAAGTTATTATTTTGTTATTCCATGTGTTAGGTTTCTAGCTACTGTAGTCAAGCCTGAAATTATTCAATCATTCATTCATTTTCCTTCAGTTTAGTCCCTTATTTATCAGGGGTTACCACAGTGGAATGAACCGACAACTATTCCAGCATATATTTTACACAGCGGATGAGTTTTACTTCCTGCTGCAACTCAGTACTGGAAAACACCTATACACTCTCATGTTCACACACACTCTCATACACTACAGCCAATTAAGTTTATTCAGTTAACCTAGCATGTCTTTGGACTGTGGGGGAAATCGGAGCACCCGGAGGAAACCCACGCCAACACAGGCAGAAAATGCCAGAAATGCCAACTGACCCAGCCAGGACTCAAACCAAATCTTCTTGCTGTAAGGTGACTGTGCTAACCACTGAGCCACCGTTCCGCCCCGAAATTCTACACAAAATAGCAAAAATTATCTGCAGATTTTGTCTGACCCTGGCTAATAATCATTAACAAATTAATTAATACGTATTCATGGCGTATGTTCACTTTTAGTAAGTTTTATAAATAAGACATAAATGACTCATCCCGAGGCCTCGGAGAGATTGTGCAACGCCTTTGATGTGATCAAAGTCTTGTGTAGAAATGATGCCAACCATAGAGGACTTCTAGAGGTCTCCATAATCTTGGACCAGGCTGTATCCAAAGCAGATGCTGTGGCGGTCATGGAGGAGTGGAGAGAATGAGACCGATTCCTGAAAGACCCCAGTGACAGACGAGTCTTCGCATTGATCCCATGGGCAAGCCTGAACACCCGCCGGTGACCTACTCACACATGCAGCTTCTCCACGATGGACGTCCAGTGTTCTCCAGTCCGCCTAGACTGCAGCTCTGCACAAGAACTTTGGCCAGAGGAGAAATGGTCGACTGAGCCTGGTTTCTCTCGAGGTTTTTTTCCTTCACTTTTATCAATTGGTGAAGGTTTGTTCCTCATCATCGTCGCCACTGGCTTGCTTGGTTCGGGACTTGTGGAGCTGCGCATCGATGGATTTGCTCTACAGTGTTTGAACTTTCAGCAGTGAAAGCTAAACCACACTGAACTAAACTGAACTTCATGTTCTGAAAACAGGACTGACATGGTTTCAGTTTACTAGAACCTCCATGTTCAGCTGCTTTGACCCAATCTATATTGTAAAAGCTCTACAGAAATAAAGCTGAAATTATTTTTTTATGTTCAGTACAGCGCACACTAACCCAAAAAAGCCAAAGATTTATAAAACACTCCACCAAGCATACTCCTGCACTGCTCAGTTTGGCTGACACAGAGTAGGGAGTTGCGGTCTGATGGTAATTCTGCACTCAATATATAAAAACGCTTGATTTTTCAGCGGCTGCTGCAGATTTGAGTTATCCATCAGGCCTCAAAAAAGGCCCAAACTCCCTGTCACGGCATGCGGACGTACGCTGACCGCTGCGGTCAGGCTTTTTCTTCCCTGTGACGTGCTGAGTTATGATTGTTCTCAACAAGCCATTTTTCCTCTCCTGCCTTCCACCGCAACCATCACAAACTACCCGCCGACAACAAAGCTCAGCGAAGGAATGATGTGCAGCTATTTGTTTTGCAAGGAAATGAAATATTTATCGTCCGCGAACACCTACCAGGAGCAGGCAAAGGCTCATCTCTGGACCCTGTGGCAGTACGTCTCCTCCGGGGCCCAGACATGGCCCCGGTTGTTCCTGCTGGGAAACACCTCCGCTTTTTTTAGCCTGGATTTCAAAGCCTCCAAAAAGGGAAGATTGTGACGTCCCAGGAAGAGGAATAGATGGAGACGCAGGGGTCGACGCTGTGGTTCTGGTGTTGAGTCAATTACCATCTGGGCCGAACGGATGATCTCTGCTCAACATCAACACCTCCAAACAGCCGGCGTCCAGATCATGAGTTCTGAAGGGACGTGCCGCGACCCCGATTCATTCGCGCTTTGTCATTTCAACGCATGCAGGGATTTAGATATTCGACTACTTTAATGATTTCTTTTAGTAGTTCTGAGGAAGTTATACTTTGTAGCTACACTAAATAAGTCTTATACACTGTAACAAAAAAAGGGTCTGTTATGTGTCCCAAATTAGTTTCTGGAACAAAATATTTCAAGTTTTTTCAGATACTTTAGATCAGAGGTGGGTAGTATCGAGTTACATTTTCTTTGTTACATTTACTTGAGGAAAATTGTTGGGTAACGTGTACTTTTTGAGTACATTTAAAAACATGTACTCTTACTCTTACATAAGTAAATTATTAGAGAAAAATCATTACTCTTACTCCGCTACATCTGGCGGCGTTCCTCCGTTACTGTCAAATGATCATAAATATAATTTATATTACTTCTTTGCAAAAATTGCAAGGCGCCGCATTGAAGAGGTTGTGTTGCGGTCATGCCACGGCCATCTGCGGTTCTGAGAAGAGTCACGCTGTCTTGTGCAGTGAGTTTGTCTGACCAGGTTACCCGCGGCCTCAAGTTCAGTCTATGTTTTCACTCCAAGATGTCAACAAGAATAATAATCTTGATAATGCGATGCATGCTGAACATCGAACTGACATTGCAACTCATACATGAACTACAGCTCCAACCTGAAAAAACACATAGCAGTAAGTGTCAAAATGATCCAAATTTGAACCTTATTAATGGTATGGGATGGGAAAACTAAAGAAACTGCAGTTTAAAGGAATGACTTATTAGTAGGGCCAGACGGAATCTGCGGACATTTTTTGCTATTTCTGAGCAGAATTTTGTTAAAATTCAATTCAATTCAATTAACCTTTATTTGTATAGAGCTTTTACAATGTAGATTGTGTCAAAGCAGCTTCACATAGAAGGTTATAGTAAATTGAAAATGTCAGTTTAGTTATTAATAAAAATCTGCGGATTAATGCGGAATGATTTTGGGAGTATCATAACTAAAACCTTAATATATGAAATAAAAAGTAATAACTTTTTAACTTTTATATAATGTTTACAATGTGAAATTGTTAATGATGGTTTGTTCTGTAGACATTTAAAAAATCTTTTGCTTTAGGGGGCTAATAATATTGACCTTAAAAGGGTTTTCAAAATATTAAAAACTGCTTTTATTCTAGCTGAAATAAAACAAATAAGACTTTCTCCAGGAGAAAAAAATATCATACACAGTGAAATTTTTCTTGCTCTGTTAAACATAATTTGGGAAATATTTAAAAAGAAAAAACAATTAAAAGGGGGGCTAATAATTCTGACTTCAACTGTGTATATATAGATGAAAAGTAACTAGTAACTATTTACTTGAGTAATTTTTTCATCAGCTACTTTGTTACTATTACTCAAGTAACTTTTAAGATGGCTACTTTTACCTGAGTATAGATTTTGGATACTCTACCCACCTCTGCTTTAGACATACCGATTGAACCAGAACCCATATTAATTATATTTGGAGTTTCCAAAGAATGTTTGAGACTTACACGGGTACAACAACAGCTTGTTTCATATGGGTTGATTTCTGTTAAAAAAACTTACCCTTTTGCTTCAAGAGTTTACACTTAGATATTGCTTGATAACAATAGCAGGTTTGGCATGCTGTCCCGGGAGAGAAACCTGAGCTCGGAGATAATTGATCCCAGGACTCCTGTCTGGTCAATGAGCATGGGAGGGTGTACGAGATCAGGTAGTTCTCGAGAGCTCCCCTGGTAAAGGGGGAGATGGGGTGGATGGGGGGATTCTTCGAAAAATGAAAATGTGGGAGTAATGTTAGTCGGGCTGTTTATAGTGAGTTTAAAATGATCTGATTGGCTTACTAATGATTACAGATGAGAGACTAGCTGTGAACAATTGTTACAGGCGCTCCTCTTAAAATTAGTTTGTGAAACTTCACTTAGGAAGAAAAAAGATGTTTCAACTCTTAAATTATGACTGACAGAGTTAACGGGTACATTACATCTGGAAAAAATCCAGCATACCCTAATGAACAAGGTTTTGTTATTTAAAAAAATTTGGTCCCCTTTTATACCCTTTCTACAAACTTGTAAATAATATGTTTACTATGCCTTTCGTACCTACTTTTACCATTGGATAGCACTGGTGGGTGGTTGGTTGGGGGTTTATTTTTGGTTTATTTATTATTTTTATGACAGTAATTGTTGTTGTTGTGAATGTCTACAAGTGAATGTCTGCTAAAATTTCTAATAATAAAAATATTTAAATAAAGAAAGATCTGTGAATTGACATATTGTAACGTATTGTAAGTGTTTCAGTTTATTTACTGTTGTGAATTGTATTAACACTTAACGCAGTTTCACACTTAAGTGACTTTTATTTGCATTTTAGTAGTTTGAAATAATGAGCTTTAAGCTGTATAGAAGTGTCTTGAAAAATATCTATTAAAATATAATTTACTGTCATCACGGCAAAGATAAAATAAATCAGTTGTTAGAGATGAGTTATTAAAACTATTATGTTCAGAAATGTGTTGAATTTATTATTATTATTTTTTTCCAATTTCTATTTAACGGAAAGATTAAAACGGATAGTTTTAATAACTCATTTCTAATCACTGATTTCTTTTGTCTTTGCCATGATGACAATAATATTTTACTAGATATTTTTTAAGACACTAGTATTCAGCTTAAAATGACATTTAAAGGCTTAATTAGGTTAGGCAAATAATTGCATAATGACGGTTGTTCTGTAGACAATTCTGTAGACAAAACTATATTGCTTAAGGGGGCTAATAATTCTGACCTTAAAATAGTTAAAAAAAAAATAAAACTGCTTTCATTCTTACCAAAATAAAACAATTAAGACTTTCTCCAGTAGAAAAAATAATATCAGACATACTGTAAACCATACCTTGCTCTGTTAAGTGAAGTTTGTTTATAAACTAATTTCGAGAGCATCACATGCTTATGATTGCTTGCAGCCGGTCCGGCATAATTCAATTTATGATTCACCAATCAGATGATTCCTAAACCACTATATATACCCTAAGTTCCATACCACAGCCGTCTTCGTTTTAAAGAATCCCCCCTTCCACCCCTACTCCTCCTACTTTCCTAGATGGGTGGCACGGTGGCCCAGTGGTTAGCACTGTTGCCTCACAGCAAGAACATCGCTGGTTCTAGTCCTTACCAAGCCAGCTGACGTTTCTGTGCGGAGTTTACACGTTCTCCCCGTGCTCATGTTGGTTTCCCCCGGGTTCCCCGGTTTTCTCCCACCATTCAAAAACATGCAACTTAAGTTAATTGACTAATCCAAATTGGCACCATAGACATGCTCCAAGTAGTTATCTCTTAAGAGCAATCACTATCTGTTCATTAGCTACTACAGCAGGGGAGTTCTCGAGATCTACCTGAGCTCAAACTCCCCTCTCGCCTTGCAAACAGGAGGGAGCCCCGGGCTCGAGGATCTTATGAGCTCATGGCTCTCTCCCGGGACAGCATGCCAAACAAGCTTTATGGTCAATCATCAGCTAAGTGTGAACTCTTGAAACATTATTTGTGAAATTATTAAAAAGAAAAAGAAAGAAAAAATCACAGGAAGGCAAATAATTCTGACTTCAAATGTATATATGCACTGCAATAAAATACAGATACTGGAAAAAAGTACTTACTGTAGGTAGATTAATGAAGTGAAAATGAATCCCTGTGGGCTGTGCGTGGTTTTGGCTCTCTGAAGGTGTGGGTCAGGCCAATGTAAGCAGCTCTGGGTAAATCTGTATGTCACAGAGCCTGTGTAAGTCCAAGGCCACAAGACTGACACTTGACGCACGTTTAGAGACATGTTCAGGCTGCAGGTCCGTGGAGGTGCGGCTCTGGACCGCTTCTCTTCAGTGACTTGACCTGCTGATCCGGCCGCTGTTCAGACATGAACCAGAGTTTGGGGTCTGGACCCTTGAGTGTCACACACACGCACACACACACAGGAGCCGCCTTAGCATACTTATAAATCATTCACAATATCAGTCTTCAGCTGTTGAATAAGAGATTTCACTTTTCCCCATATGTAAATGACGACCTTAGATTAGACCTTATGCATGAAATATTACACACTTCAGCAATTCTGTTACTGGATACCTTCACATTATTGTGAGCGATAGTGAATGTGACACTCCTGTTGTTGGAAAAGGTACTTTTAAATGGGATAATATTAATATTTCCAATACACACAATTATTTCATGTTGTAGTAAAACATTAAAATAACAAAAGCTTTTTTTTTCTAAAAAAGTAATCAATCAATAAAAAAATAATAACAACAACAACAACTATTATTATTATTATTATTATTATTATTATTATTATTATTATTATATCCATTATTATTAGATCAAATATTATTATGCAAATATGTATTGAGAACGTATATTGCGGTTTATTATCATTATATTATAATTTAATTATTGTTATTATTAATAATAATATTTATAGTAATAATAACAATAATAATATCATATCAATAATGTCATAACTATTATTATTATTATTATTATTATTTACATTTGTTAGTAATATTTTATTAATAAATTGCACAGTTCATTATTTTTCTTTCTTCTTAATAATAATAATAATAATAATAATAATAATAATAATAATAATGAAAATAATAAAAATAATAATAATAATGATAAATGATAATTATTGCTACTACCAGTACTACTACTAATACGACTAATATATTATTATCAATACTATTATTATTAATTTTATTAATAGATAACATATTATTAGATACATTATTGTGCCAATATTTATTTCCAACTGATATAATAATAATAATAATAATAATAATAATAATGATAATAATAATAATAATAATAATATTAATAATACATGATAATTATTACAAATACTACTACCAGTATGTCTAATATACTATTATTAATACTATTATTATTATTAATAATTTTATTACTAAATGAAATATTATTAGATACATTATTATTGTTATTGTTATTGTTATTAATATAATAATAACAATAATAATAATAGCAGATTATTATTATTATTATTATTATTATTATTATTATTATTATTATTATTATTATTAT
>CAIGQQ010037283.1:0-15034 GCA_903798035.1 Danio albolineatus | reverse complement strand
AGAGGATTGTTTGGTATTTCGACAAGAATCTGTTCATCGACATACTTGGGGAAAAAATGAAAAATGGTGGGGAGAGAGACTGTACATTCAGTCCAAATCCACACAAGCCCTGCAGGTCTAAGAGTCATTTGTTAGGACGCTTCCTCTTGGAAGACAAAGAGAATTCGAGCAAACTCAGAAACTCAACATCGCCAACGCTTCAGAGACGTCCAGAGGGACCGAGAGGGAGGTGAGGAGGACGAGAGTGAGCCGCAGCCTGTCCAAATCCCCCCTCCGCTCTTTACCCACCGCCCCACACATATGTCCCTTTCTGCCCCCCACCAGCGACTGCATCATGGAGCCGAGCGGAGCGCCCGCTTGCCAAAACGAGAAGCTGATCAGGAGGTATGCCAGATCCTCTGCCACCTCGCCTCCACCGCTCCAAGACTCAGACTTGCTTAATTATGATTAATTGCTGCCTGGATAATCAGATACAGACTCAAAAGGTTGGAGATGACAGTCCAAGGACACGCAGAGAAAGGCAAGGTATGTGTTCATTAGGAAAGAAGCGGGTATCTCTGCCACACACCCTCCACGCACTTATTTCCAGTATTGCAAATAGAATTAATGCTAAGATTATATGAGAAGACTCCCCGGGGAGGATGGAGGCTCCAGTGTGTGTATTTCCAGGCCAAACACACTTCTTCTCTGTGTTTAGCTGTGCTGTCAGTTTGACGATCAGGGCCGCCCTCTGAATGACTGACAACTTTTCATTCTCTGTCGCTACTCTTTGGGTGACACAATGGAGGACAGAGAGGATGTCAGGCCATTGCTCTAAATATGTGTCATGCACTTTCAAACCTATACATTGACTTTTAATAAGGCTTATGGGTATTTTAATCAAACACTGTTCTAAGTTAGCATCAACAGCAAGCACAAAATGTAGTCAATTAAACACGATTCAAACATAGAGTGTTTGGATTTGTCAGTGTTGGATCATAAAGTAATATTTTACCATTTTAAGCCTATCTTACTGTTTATTCTATTTATTTGTTTATCTGTTTATTTTTTATTAGAATATGCATTAAGTACACAAACTGAGGGGCGACAAGGTGGCGCAGTAGGTAGTGATGTCGCATCACAGCATGACAGTCGCTGGTTTGAGCCTCGGCTGGGTCAGTTGTCATTTCTGTGTTTGCATGTTTTCAGTGTTAAAGTATATTCAACCCAGTGTGCTAAATTTAGAATCTTCTGATGGCATATAATAGTATTAACTGATAACATTACTCTGAAATGGGCGCCACGGTGGCGTAGTGAGTAGCACGTTCGCCTCACAGCAAGA
This sequence comes from Danio albolineatus, assembly GCA_903798035.1. Lineage (NCBI taxonomy): Eukaryota > Metazoa > Chordata > Actinopteri > Cypriniformes > Danionidae > Danio > Danio albolineatus. Next base: position 13,713 of record CAIGQQ010037283.1, on the reverse strand, counting down.
AGGTCGCTGGTTCGAGCCCCGGCTGGGTCAGTTGGCATTTCTGTGTGGAGTTTGCATGTTCTCTCCGTGGTCGCGTGTGTTTCCTCCGGGTGCTCCGGTTTCCCCCACAGTCCAAAGATATGCGCTACAGGTGAATTGGGTAAGCTAAATTGTCTGTAGTGTATGAGTGTGTGTGTGAATGAGAATGTATGGATGTTTCCCAGAGATGGGTTGCGGCTGGAAGGGCATGCACTGTGTAAAACAAAATGTTGGCGGTTCATTCCACTGTGGCGACCCCGGATTAATTAAGGGACTATGCCGAAAAGAAAATGAATGAATGAATGAATGAATACACAAACTGGGATCACATACAAAGAGAACAAAACAACAAAAAATATGAAGAAAAAAACAAAAAACAAAAAAAAACAATGACAATACAGTCAGGTACTGGCAGATGTGTGGGTTTGCATGTATGTGTGTGTTTGTGTGTGTGTGTGCATGTAAAGGTAACTACTCTCTCAGAAATAAAGGTACGCGAGCTGTCACTGTGGTGGTACCTTTTCAAAAGGTACACATTTGTACTTAAAGGGTCCATATTGGTACCTCAAAAGCATATATTAGTTCCTAAAAATTTTAAGAGGAACACTTTTTTACTTTTTAGGTACCAATATGTACCTTTGAGGTATTAATATGGACCTTTTAGGTACAAATGTGTACCTTTTGAAAAGGTACCATCTCAGTGACAACTCGCATACCTTTAGTGTAGGTGGACATGTCAGATTACATAAGAGAAAGAAAAAAAAGATATACGTGAAATTACAGAAATTTTCTGGTAAATTTCTGTAATTTGCCATCTGTCATTTTACTGTAAATGTCTGTAATTTAACAGCCAAATATTTTTTACAGTGTACAGTGTACCAATAGTGTTTTCAAAAGCATTGACTGACCTGCGCCCACCCACTTCCCTCAACCCAACCGACAAGATTTTACAGCATTCTCACCCTGTTATTTAATTGTTTATTTTATTTTTTTGTCTTACCTTGTTTTTTGAAAGCGGTCTTTGAACGGACTCGAACCCCATCATCGTGGTCAACTCCACTCCATGCCACGAGTCCACTGTTTTTAAATTGAATTTACTAAATTAAATTTTGTAATGTTCAACTTAATTCATTTGTTTTTGCGTGGGTTTCCTTCGGGTGCTCCGGTTCCCCCCACAAGTCCAAAGACATGTAGTATAGGTGAATTGGGTAAGCTAAATTTTCCATAGTGTATGGGTGTGTATAGGTGTTTCCCAGTGATGATTTGCTGCTGGAAGGGCATCCGCTGCGCAAAACATATGCTGAATAAGTTGGCGGGTCATTCCTCTGTGGTGAGCCCAGATAATTAAAGGGACTAAGGAGAAGTTGGAATGAATGAATGAACTGAATTCCCACGTAGAGTAGTAAACTGCAAAAAAAGTATGCATGATGGTTCATCTGTGAACAAACAGTAAATGTCTCTATAAGGCTTTAAATGTTCAAACAAAAATGTATGAATGAGATGTATATGTTTAGCCTCCAAATTTAGCCAAACATAAAGCAAAACATAGCCTACCTTATCAAAGTCTATTCAACCCAGTGTGTTAAATTTAGAATCTTCTGATGGCATATAATAGTTTTAACTGATAACATTACTCTGAAATATAATTTGCATTCATGTTCCTAATGGTGCACTGGTGCGTGGTACCATGTTTGACATCATTTATACCAAACGCCATTACATGTTTGCCGTTTATGCTCATGCACTGTGAAGGGAAAATGAGATTAAGCAACTAAGCAAGATACAAAATATATGTATGCTTTCATTTTAGCCTGCTCCTATCAAACAATGTTATTGTCATACGCACTATTTTATTATTCTTTAAGATGTGATATGGCTCTTTTTGGATCTTGTTGCAGTCAGTACTTCCATTGCAAAAAAAAAAAAAAGATGTGTGATATTCTACAAAGATTCTCTTTTTATGAAATTTTAGATAAATAAATAAATAAATAAATAACAAACATAAATAAATAAATAAATAAATAAATAAATAACAAAAACAAATAAAATGAATAAATAAATAAATAACAAAAATTAATAAATGAATAAATAAAATTAATAAAATAAATAAATAACAAAAATAAATAAATGAATAAATAAGTAAACAAATAATAAAAATAAATAAAATAAATAAAACAAATAAACCAAATAAAACAAATAAATAAATAACAAAAATAATCAAATAAATAAATAACAAAAATAAATAAATAACAAAAATAAATAAATAAATTAATTAATAAATAACAAAAACAAATAAAATAAATAAATAAATAACAAAATAAATAAATGAATAAATAAATAAAATAAATAAATAACAAAAATAAATAAATGAATAAATAAATGAATAAATCAATAAATAAATAATAAAAAATAAATAAAATAAATAAAACAAATAAATAAATAACAAAAATAAATAATAAAATAAATAAATAAAAAATAACAAAAATGAATAAATGAATAAATCAAACTAATTAAATAAATAAATAACAAAAATAAATAAATAAATTAATAAACAAATAAATAAACAAATAACAAAAATAAATAAAATAAATAAGACAAATAAAATAAATAAAAAACAAAAATAAATGAATTAATGAATAAATAAAATAAATAAAATAAATACTAGTTTTGAACATTTAATAGATCTCTAGTAAAATCTCAGGTAACCCAAAAAATCCACTTTTAGAGTTTAAAACAAGCCTAAAAAATCTGAGCACCCTCTTTCTTTACCCAACACATGAAAATCAGGTAAAAACGAGAGCTCACGTTCATATGTCTCTTACAAAAACATTACTGAGGAAATTATTGCTTTGGGAATCCTGAGATTTGTGTGCGCAGGCCTGGAAGTAATTGTGTTTGTTTTATAGGGCATCAGTCTACTTTACAAGCAATATTGCTCTCCCTCTGAGCCATTTAATGTGCAATTGCATTGAAACGTCTGCATATCAAATTTGAACATTACAAAATTGACTACCCAGTTGTAGTCGATTTGCGTTATTTGTCATTTCCTGTCACCGTTTTTTGCTGTTCGGCTAAAAAGTGCGCAGTAATAACTCATAATTTTGTAACGAATGCCACAAAAATACGATCCAGTCTGCTGAAGCGTTTAAGGCGCTGGTTGAAAATCTGATGAGTCAAGATTGGAAGTTATTTGAATACAGCCACAAGAGACTGACTAAAATACAAATACCTAAATCTTTTCCATGTGCAAAATGTTAAACTCCTAACCAGTGTCCTGAGATCAAGACTGAATTTATAAAAGTATAATCCTGTCCAGAGATGCAGACCAAATCTCAGCTCATTGGACTTCCAGTGAAGCAAAAATATTACAAAGTTAACACTCCAGTCTCCAAAATTAACAGGTACTGTGTTGACCTTATTCTCTGCGTATGAGCGGGCGCAGCCATTTGAGTCTTTTTGTCTCGAGACTTCCGGTCTCATTCACTTCCATTCATTTTTAGACATTAAAAACAGCATGTTATGCTGCTTGATGTTGCAAACTGATGTTTTCTTATTATATTATTCTATTTTGTCTGTGTAGTCTTGCAAACACTTGTTTGTAGAGCGAGTAGTTTGATGGTTTTCTGCCGTTTATTATTCCTAGTCATTTCTCCCATAGACGACTGAATCGGAAGTTCTAAAACAATCACCCAAATGAGCGACTTCAGCATTGAAGAATAATGTCAACACCTCACAAATGAAGAGATCTGACCAGATACTTAGTCTGCTGATGGTAACCAAGTCAGCAGCGGTGTATTATTACACAAATACGTTAGCATGCTGTTTACATTTATGGCTTACTTATGTTAACACAGACCTCACTAGACATTACTATTTATTTATATATTTACTTGCCTTATATTTACTTTATAATATAAAGACTGCGTGGCTACAGCACCTTCCTAAACCAGCGATGCACGGACATCCTGTACATTACAGACCATGTAGACTATACTGCAGGGGTCATGAATACTAGTCCTGGAGGGCTGGTGTCCCTGCAGGGTTTAGCTCCAACTTGCCTCAACACACCTGCCTGGATGTTTCATGTATATCTAGTAAGACCTTGGTTAGCTTGTTAAGTTGTGTTTGATTAAGGTTGGAGCTAAAATCTGCAGGACACCGGACCTCCAGGAACAAGTTTGGTGACCCCTGCTATTGACCTTATTCTCTGCGTATGAGCGGGCGCAGCCATTTGAGTCTTTTTGTCTCGAGACTTACGCTCTCATTCACTTCCATTCATTTTTAGACACTAAAAACAGCTCGTTCTGCTGCTTGATGTTGCAAACTGATGTTTTCTTATATTATTCTATTTTGTCTGTGTAGTCATGCAAACACTTGTTTGTAGAGCGAGTAGTTTGACCATTTTCTGCCGTTTATTATTCATAGTCTTTTCACCCATAGACGACTGAATCAGGAGTTCTAAAACAATTGCACCTCCGCATTAAATAATAATGTCAATACCTCACCAATGAAGAGATCTGACCAGATACTTAGTCTGCTGATGGTAACCGAGTCAGCAGCGGTGTATTATTACACAAATACGTTAGCATACTGTTAACATTTATGGCTTACTTACGTATGTTAACACAGACCTTACAAGATGTTACTATTTATTTATATATTTACTTGCCTTCCATAATATAAAGGCTGCGTGGCTACAGGACCTTCCTAAACCAGCGATGCACGAACATCCTGTAGTCTCCACTGATCCCTGCTTACTAAGTAGCCCCCACACGGAGTGGCATGGACTGCTGGACTGGCTGGGGTGCACCTTTGCTTTTAAAAAGACGAAATCCCCCTCACTGTGTAACAGAAAACCACCAACTCTCCCATTAAGTAAATATTGGTAGGTCTCGGTACTTTTTTAAGTCTTCATATAAGCTCCATCTACTCCATGTGACAGGACAAAGTGATTAAAAATATCCCCGTAAGTTACCTGTAGCTCATTTAGTCTATCCACATTAATGGTAACGATGGATGGGGAATATGAGACCATCTGATCGTTGCAGGAAGGTTCACTGTACTCCCAACTCAAAACATTTACTGAACTAGCATTATATGCCATTTTTCTAAAATTACAGCTAACTTTACACTATGTAAAGACTTTCCCAAACAGTCATCTGATGTACTGTGTCAGCGTACGGGAAGTTGGATGATAAAATGCAGAAGAGCGAAGCATTAAAAGTGGATAAGGTAGGGTTGGCCTACAATGACATTGTTTGGCAGAACTAAAAGGATGATTTTAGCTCAGATTTTGTGAAAAAAAAAATTGTAATACATTTGAACAAAAAGTGGCATGTCTAAACAATTCAAACCCTTCTTAATAATTAACAAAAAGGTTTTATTAACTATTACATCAATCAAATGCCTCTTATAATTGCTGACCAGCTTTTGGAATGTCTCAACTGGTATTCTGCCCATTCATCTTTAGCAATTCACTCTTTCAGGTTGGAGGGTCTCCTTGCCACCACCCTGATCTTTAGCTCCATCCAGAAATTCTCATTTAGATTCAGAACAGGACTCTGTCTGGGCCACTGCAAAACGTTAATGTTTTTGTTAGCTAATTATTTATTTCCCTTTCTTAGTTTTTATTTACATTTAAACAAGAATAAAAAAAGGCCTTTATTGGCTATTACAGCAATCAAACACTTCCTATAATTGCTGACCAGCTTTCTGTATGTCTCCATTGGTATTTCTGCCCATTCATCTTTAGCAATTCATACTTTTAGGTTGGAGGGTCCCCTGCCATCACTCTGATCTTTATTTCCCTCCAGAAATTCTCATTTGGATTTAGGACAGGACTCTGGCTGGGCCACTGCAAAACGTTAATGCTCTTGTTTGCTAACCATTTTTTTTCCACTCTTGCTGCGTGTTTTTAGGGTTGGCCTACAAAGGCATTGTTTGGCAGTACTAAGAGGATGATTTTAACTCACATTTTATGAAAAAAAAAAGTTTCTTAGCTTTTATTTACATTTAAACAAGAATAAAAAAGCCTTTATTGGCTATTACAGCAATCAAACACTTCCTAAAATTGCTGACCAGCTTTCTGTATGTCTCCATTGGTATTTCTGCCCATTCATCTTTAGTAATTCACTTTTTCAGGTTGGAAGGTCTCCTGCCACCACCCTGATCTTTAGCTCCATCCAGAAATGCTCATTTCGATTTAAGTCAGGACTTTGGCTGGGCCAAAATGTTAACGTTTTTGTCTGCTAACCATTTCTTCCCCACTTTTGCTGTCTGCTTTAAGGGTTGGCCTACAGTAGCATTGTTTGGCAGAATTAAAAGGACGATTTAGCTCGGATGCATGCATTATTTACTCTCATGTTGTTCTAAACCATTTGTTTTAGGTTGAGTAAACAACGACAGAAATTTCTGTTACACTTTTTGTTTATGATAGCTTTTTAAATGTCTATTATTTCGGTAATACTTTAGTTTAAGTAACAATTCACACCATCCACTGTTATATTATATTATATTATATTATATTATATTATATTATATTATATTATTATTATTGTTGCTGTTATTGTTTTATTTATTTATTATTATTTATTTATCATACATTTTTATTTTGGATGAACTATTGCTTAAATTCCAAGTTCAAAGTGTTAAAGAAACCATTCAGCGTGTTCAGGATCCCTGGGGAAATCCTAAGCCATCCCACCCCCACATACCGTAGACACACATCCATTAATTCTCTCTGTGTACCCCTGTATAATATATGTAATATCATTTCTACTTGGCTACACTCATAGCCCGATGTTCAGAATCCAAGCAAAAAAATCCATAATTCACCCGTGTTAATGGGCTACGTGAAGTAAAAGCGTTTTTAGCCATAAGTGCAAGGAGATTACTTTTAAAACATCTACTCAAGATTTTCTCCAACCATATCTGATGAAATATTCAAGCCCTTGACCGCATGTTATTCTGTGTCATATTACCAGTAATATTGATCAGCGAAATTATTTAGTGCTCAAATGGTGATCCAGGACTATATTTTTCAGGTACATTAAGCAGTGGAGAACTTTGAATAAATAATGATCCTCTTGATGGACTGTAGTGTACGGGCTGCTTTCGGTGGCAATGGATTAAACACAGTTCACTTAATGCAGAACTCAGGCATACAACTGAATGTAAAGATTAGAATAATGTGTTAGCATATGACTGTGCAATATTAATGCAGTATAATATGACATACAATATATAGCCAACAGTTGCTAGTACAAGGTTGGACTCACTTTTGCTTTCAGAACTGCCTTGTAGAGCTGCGCATCGATGGATTTGCTCTTGAGTGATTGGACTCTCAGTAGTGAATATTAAACCACACTGAACTGAACTGAACTGAACTCCAACACTTTGTTTCAACACAACATTTCAATTTACTATAACCTTCAATCTGAAGCTGCTTTGGCACAATCTACATTGTAAAAGCGCTATACAAATAAAGGTGAAGCAAACATATAGATTTTGAGCCATATTTGACCCTGGACCACAAAACCAGGCTTAAGTTGTATATTTAAACATATACAACAAAATGATAAATTATCCTTTATCAAAATTTCTTTAATGATCACAATTATTAGAATATTAAGATGTTTTAATTTAAACATAAATACATCTCAAGTTTTAAAATATTGCCTAATCCTAATAAACCATAAATCATTTATTCGGTTTTCAAATTATGTGTAAATATTAATAAAAATAGTGAGAAATAGTTTGCTGTATCTTTTATCTGTATCTTAAATAATAATATTAATAATTTATATAATAGATGATATTAAAATACACTTGACCACCCCATACTATTGCAAATGCATAATATACACTCACCGGCCACTTTATTAGGTACAAGTACTGGATTGGACTCCCTTTTTGTCTTCAGAGCTGCCTTAATCCTTCCTGGCAGAGATTCAACAAGGTACAGGAAATATTCCTCAGAGGTTTTGGTTCATATTGACATGATAGCATCCCGCAGTTGCTGCAGATTTGTTGGCTGCACATCAATGATGTGAATCTTCCAATGCACCACATCCCAAAGATGCTCTATTGGATTGAGAGCTGGGGACTGTGGAGGCCATTTGAGTACAGTAAACTCAATGTCATGTTCAAGCAACCAGTCTGAGATGATTCACACTTTATGACATGGTGTGTTATTCTGCTTAAAGTAGCCATCAGAAGATGGGTACACTGTGGTCATAAAGAAGTCATGGTCAGCAACAATACTCAGGACGGCTGTGCTCAATTGCTTCTAATGGGCCCAAAGAGTGCCAAGAAAATATCCCCCACACCATTACACCACCACCACCAGCCTGAACCGTTGATACAAGGTGGGATGGATCCATGCTTTGATGTTGTTGACGCCAAATTCTGAGCCTACCATCCGAATGTCGCAGCAGTAATCGAGACTCATCAGACCAGGCAACATTTTCCTCTGATATCAACAAGGCATTTGTGCCCACAGAACTGCCGCTCACTGGATATTTTCTATTTTTCGGACCATTCTCTGTAAACCCTAGAGATGGTTGTGCGTGAAAATCCCAGTAGATCAGCAGTTTCAGAAATACTCACACCAGTCTGTCTGGCACCAGCAACCATGCCACGTTCAAAGTCAGTAAGATCACTTTCTTCCCCATTCTGATGCTCGGTTTGAACTGCAGCAGATCGTCTTGACCATGTCTACATGCCTAAATGCATTGAGTTGCTGCCATGTGATTGGCTGATTAGAAATTTGCGCTAATGAGCAGTTGGAAAGGTGTACCTAATAAAGTGGCCGGTGAGTGTATATTGTATAAACATTGTTTGAGTGTGTTTGACAAACCACCTGTAAAAACTTCTCTCTGTATGCACCGAACACTTTACCTGAACTCAATCTTAAAATAGGTCATCTTTGACAATCACACATTTGCTGAAATAGCCAATCAGAAGTTCCTGTAGGTAAGAATACACTCAGTATCCCTCAAAACACTTAAAAAAAAATATGTTTGATCAATAAATTAAATATAATATAATTCACTAAAGCATCTATTACACAAACTATCTAAAGTCAATGTATAATTCGCACCCTGCCAATGATCATACTCAAAGTCACTTAATTCAGCTGTCCGGAGGTTCAGTTTGACCTTCAGCACATCAGTGTTTGACCACATCTACATGCTTAAATACATGAAGGCATTGATTAAATTAAGGAGCAATCTCACATGTGTACCTAATAATGTGGCCGTTAAGATTTGCACATACCGTCTACAACACCGAGCCTCGATTTGTGGCATTGCATCAATGTTTGTTCACCTGGAAACACTTTCAACCGTTACCCAAGACTAAATGTATTTTGCAGGCCCCGGCTGTCTTACATGCGAATATAAATACTAAGCGAATTAAATCAAACAATTCAAGACAAAAATGATGAACAAGGCTATTCACCGAACACCCTGCCAGAGAGCTTCATGGGATAGCAGCAATTTTCCCAGCGGTTTTAAGCTAAAGCCTCTGCTGGTTTATATAAGCTAAAGGGGAAACCGCAATAAATACCTTGGAACATTGACGGATGGGCTTATTCATTATTTAGCATGTAGAAGAATGGGGACAGTCAGGCCTGATAAAATGAACTATCTGTACAATCCGCAATCAATACGTGGCCCTTCTCCCACAGTGCAACAATTACTCTGAAACAGCCACACACGTACAGTACGTCCACGTCTTTTCTGTGCATGAGGTCATCATTTCATACAGTACACGAATATGAAAGCGTTTCATTAATGCGGACGGAGTTACAAATGTGTCGATTGGGTCCAAACGAGAAAAAGCAAAGACATTGTGTTAGATGCTGGAGCACAGTAAATCTTTTACATTTGTCTGTGGAGTATTAGCTCTCTCCTGGGGAAAGCATGGCTTCTAAAGTCCCCTTCACCCAGACGGGCTTTGAATCTGTAATCCTTTGTTGACATTTATCATATAGAAGCAGAGAGACGGATTTAAAGATCAGAATTATGCACTTAGGCTATCAATCCAGTTAGGAATGCTACAAAACAGCTGCTAACTTATGGTTTTCTTAGTTGACCAGTCAAATCAGGCATGGGCCTTCCCAAATAATGTCACATTTCTATCATTTGTTTTTATTTTTGGTTCAAAATTTGACATTAAAATGCAAATAATGATAATTAGCATAATAGCAAATATAAGCATAACAACAAATATTGCAAAAACAGTAAAAAAAAAAAAAAGCAAAAAAAAAAAATAAAAAAAATTTATACAGCAGTTTTGGTTCTCGAATCTGATTGGCTGATAGCCGTGAGATATTACAGTAATATTAGCACTCATACAGCCTCTTCACATTTGTGTATTACTCCGCCCACATGAGTGGCAAGCAGAGGACTACAGTTTGACAAGTCTTGTTTCTGTTGGACAACATAATGTACTTTTGTGGCTTTTTTAGGTGAGAATGTTGTTGTTTCGATAGCAGTTTATTTATAAGGAAAGTGCTTATTTTAAATATTCATAATTTTGGAGATTCAGCGGGTTATAGCGGCCAGCCTGCCATACTAAGCAAAGACAGTTGACGTTCTGCCACAAGATGGCAAACATAAACCAAATAATAAGTCCTTAGCGGAGAAACCTGCCATACTAAGCAGAGCAAAGACAGTTTACATTCTGACAAGATGGCAACAGAGACCAAATAACACATCCTTTGTCACGATCACCAGCGATCTCTCCTCTATCAGATGGTTCACACTTACTTCCGTGAACTACAAATCAGCCATGTTACGGACTACATCTCCACTCATGCAACACACACACTACCTGCTGTAACAGAATATTACTGCCACTATGAGGATCCAAGTGCAGTTTATTAAAAGTCAGTATAGCGGTGGTCATCAGGGGCAAACAGATATATTCCCTCATAGTGGCAGTAGTATTCTGTTACGGCAGGTAGTGTGTGTGTTGCATGAGTGGAGATGTAGTCCTTAACATGGCTGATTTGTAGTTCACGGAAGTAAGTGTGAACCAGCAATCTCTAATAGAGGAGAGATCGCTGTTGTTTTTTCAGCATGTTTCAAACTACAGCTGAACAAATCATTACAGAATAGGTGACATTCTAAGTCAATCTCTCTCTTTTGTATTTGGTTGTGCTGTATTTATACCAGAGCAATCTGATAGTATTTTCGCTACTTTAGCTTTTTTGAGGTTAATTATTGTGATCTCCCGATTGCAACAGAGAAATACTGGGAAATATCTGTAGACTAATGGCTTTCGTGACGTTCAGCCATATAATCTTAAAATGTCAGCAAAATCACCTGTTTTGTCATCACTGTAGACAATACGCTGGAGAATAATTCAAACACTAGCTCTTAAGAGACATTTGTGAAGTAGCAACGGTTTCTGCTGTTCTGACGTCAGCTGCAGATGTAGATGAATGGTGGAAGAAAGTGTTTCCTCTTACATAAGGGTTTTTGACACTCTCTGTGTTTGATTTTATTTTTTATATACACGATTATGCCAGTTGAATATACGCAGAATCGCACTCGTAGAAGTGATATGGCTGTATATTGTCACTGGTGGGACACTAAGGCACTCGGCCTGTCAACACACGCTTCCCACCATTGCCGATATACATACTTATACATATAAATATATGTAGACTTCTGAAAAAAATTATAATAATTTTGACCATAAAATGGTTCATAAAAATTAAAAACTGCTTTTATTCTAGCCTAAATAAAACAAATAAGAATTTCTCCAGACATACTGTGAAAAATTCCTTGCTGTTAAACATAATTTGGCAAATATTTAAAAAAGAAAAACAAATGCAAAGGGGGCTAGTAACTCTGACTTCAACTGTGTATATATATATATGGTTGAACATTTATGGTCAAACATTACAATAATATTTCATTAGTTATTGCTACTTATTGTATTTACTAACATGAAGTATGACTAAACAACACTTGTACAGCATTTGTTAATAATAGTTTACTAATGCATTATGCCAAGAAAATGTGCTTGTTAACATTAGTTAATTCACTGTGAGTTAACATGAACTAACGTCAACAAAGATAAATAAAACTGCAATACATGTATTGTACATTGTGTGTTTGTATTAAGAAATACATTTAGATTAACTAATGTAACCCTATTATAAATTGCTACCCAATTAATAGTTGAATAAAAACATAATCATCAATCACTGATATTTCCCATTCATTCATTTTCTTTACGGCTTAGTCCTTTTACTAATCTGGGGTCGCCACAGCGGAATGAACCGCTACCTTATCCAGCATATGTTTTACGCAGCGAATGCCCTTCCAGCTGCAACCCATAACTGGGAATCATCCACACACACATACACTACTGACAATTTTCTTTTCCCAATTCACCCTCTACCACATATCTTTGGACTTGTGGGGGAAACTGGAGCACCTGAATGAAACCCACGCGACCATGGGCAGAACATGCAAACTCCACACAGAAATGCCAACTGACCCAGCCGAGGCTCGAACCAGCGACCTTCTTGCTGTGAAGCGATTGTGCAACCCACTGCGCCACCGTGACACCCACTAATATTTCTTTAAAATATTTAACAATATTTAAAATAATAGAAAATATTTAATAAATAAAGATAATTTGGAACAAATTATCTGCATCAAATAAAAAGCTGGCATGTTTCCATCTAAAAAATTAAAAATAAGAATATTTAAAAAAATAAACAAGCCAGTTTTATTAACAAAAAAACCTTCTAACGGCTCACAGCGGTCTCTGTTATGAATACACTAGGTGAATAAATGATTCCCTTCCTTCAGAATCAGTGTTCTGAATGAACGCTTCACTGATTGAGTGCACTCATTCAATCCCATAATGCACTGCAATACAGAGCACACTCAATAACTAGAAAACACCAGTAATGCACAGTGACGGTTGTGCCAGATGAATTCCTGCATTTTATTTCCTAGCTGTCTCCGTGAATCACAAGACGCTATTAATATTACACATCACCTTTAAAGTTAACAGCAGGCTAATATTTCCTGTGCAATCGCCATATAATTTTCCCAGACGTGTTTAGGTTGACGTAACATTGCGCTGTGTTGCTGCAAAGTGCTTTATAAGAAACCCTAACAATCAGACAATTCATTCTCTCGGCGTGCATTTAATAATCCGACCTGCACAATGTACACTTTTACATCGCGGCCCGTTTTAAACAGACAAATTAGTCTCGTAGGAAATGACAGAGCGAGTGCTGAGAACGTCTTGATAATGGTCTAGTAATACTCTAGTACTCTGACTTCATATTAAACCCTGGAGCTAATTTCCCCACAGAATGCACAAGAGGGCACTCACATTACTTTTTAATGCATATTCACTGGACTCTTTTGGGTTTCCGCTTATTTATTTCTCAAGTGCTGCCAATGAAAACCATGTTTCCCCGAGCAAACCTGTGTATTCGCTCAAGCCCCCCGAACACGCCGTGCTCCTGAGAAACAGCCGTGTGTGTTTAAGGGAGTGAATAGTGTGGTTTTTAAACTCGCTCTACGTGTGTGTGTGGAGGTTAAATGAACTTTAATGGAAATAGGAAGAGTGCCGGTTCGGCGTAGGCGTTCAGGAGGGAACGGAGATCCAGCCAGATGCCATTCCCATTAAAGCCATGACTCAAAAAGTTGGAAGCCA